>JANZLD010000005.1:9614098-9624246 GCA_026413575.1 Erythroxylum carthagenense | reverse complement strand
ATCAATGCTCAAGTCACATTCATGTTCAAGTGAGTAAATTTCATAGTCACTTGAGATAGCTGGTCTTCTTTGCCTTATAGACCTTCATAATGCTACGTGTTATGACATTACTTGATCATTTGTAACTTGATCATCATTAGCTGGTTCGTCATTAATATGTTCAATTTGTGGAATTGGAACATTAATCTGTTGTTCCGGTATGTTGCGTGTCCGTGATGCAACAAGAGGAATAACAACCAGCATATTCATGTCTGATGTAGAAGTGTCTACTCTTCTTGGAGTAGTTTCTACTCGATTCTCCTGAATATCTACTTTGCTTGGTTCTCCACTCCCACAGATTTGACCATTTTCAATGAACCTAGCGTTACCAAACTCAACAATTCTCGTACTATGGTTAAGACAATAAAATCTATACCCCTTTGATTTTTCGGGATAGCCGATGAAATAACCACTAACGGTTCTCGCATCAAGCTTCTTTTCATATGAAATATACAGCTTTACTTCTACTTGACAACCCCAAATGTGAAGATGTCGTAAACTGGGTTTTCTTCCTGTCCACAGTTCATAAGGTATCTTAGGAACTGCCTTACTAGAAATCCTATTTAGTAGATGCGCAGCGATCTTTAATGCATGCATCCATAATGATAAAGGTATAATACTATTACTTAACATGCTCCTAATCATTCCCATAAAAGTACGATTCTGCCTTTCAGCTACACCATTTTGTTGTGGTGTACCAGGCATTGTGTATTGCGCACATATGCCTCGACTGGCAAAAAACTTTGCAAATAGATATGGACATTGTTCACTTTCATCAAAATTTTCATAATATTCACCACCTTTATCAGAACTCACTATCTTTACTTTTCTATCTAATTGCCTTTCTATCTCATTAATGAACACCTCTAAGTTGTCCACAGACTGAAACTTCTCATATAACAGATAAATTTATCCATATTGTGAGATGTCATCAATAAAGGTAATGAAATATTTTTTGCCGCCTCAAGAAAGAATGTCGAAAGGACCACAAATGTCAGTGTGTATTAATTCAAGTAATGCGTTACTTCTTGTGGCTGGATGCTTTGTTATATGTTTGGTTTGCTTGCCTTTAATGCAATCCACACATATATCCCAGTCAACAAAATCCAATAGAGGTAAGATTTCATTTTCACTAACCTTTGTACCATTTCTTTAGATATGTGGCCTAATCTTTTATGTCACAAAAAAGTAGAAGATTCATTATATGCACTATGCTTATTTCCTATAATATGGTCAACATGAAGCAGAGATTCAGCAAAATCAACATCAAGATTGAAACGATTTAAACAATCAATTAATGTACCAGAACCATAATAGTACTTATGTTTATACAATGAAAAAACATTGCTTCCAATCTTAAATTGAAATCCTATATCATCTAATTTTGCAACAGAAACTAAATTCTTAGCACATTCAGGAATATAAAGACACTTTTTTAGATCTAGGTAATACCCAGTGTCTAAGATCAATCTGTACGTCCCAATGCTCTCTATCCGTGCCTTCATTATGTTCCCCATATACAAGAACTTTTCAGTTACGTTTATGGTCTGGATTGAAAGAAATCCTTGTTTAACATGTGACACATGAGTAGTTGCACCAGAATCTAACTACCAGGTATTTTTAGGTACATCAATAAGATTTGATTCAAAACATACTGAGACATAGTATGTACCTTTCTTTTCGAACCAAGCCTTTCTTTTAGGACAATCTTTCTGAAAGTGACAGAAGTGACATCTTTTAACTTTCTTGATGCGACCCTCATTAACTTTGTTGAGAGCTTTGTCCTTATTTTTGCCTTTCTTTCGTGGTTTATTCTTGTTGCTACTAGCACCTTGATGAAACGTGAGATGAACAGAGTTTTCCTTTATTTTCTTCAATCTCCATTCCTCCTTAACTAACATGGCCTTAATTTCTTGAAGGTTTCATTTTCCTTTAATAGTGTTATAATTCACTTTGAACTGACCAAACTCTAGAGGAAGTGAGTTGATTATAAACTATACCAGAAAGGACTCACTCACGTCCATACCCATAGATTTCAACTTTGCAACTAGGTTTGACATATGAGTTATATGATTATGAATGGGCTGTGACCATTCAAACTTCTTGGTCGTTAGCTCATTCATTAAAGTCCCTACCATAGACTTGTCAACTATATTTGATTAGGAGTATTCTTTAAACTTCAACATGAACTCCTTTGCATTGTCTGTTTTAGGTATTGATGGCTTCACATTTTCTGCGATTATCATTCGCATCAAATTCAAGCTTAGCTTGTTAAACTGTACCCAAGCCTCATAATAAGACTTGTCAGCTTCAGAACTACTCTCAGTTATGGCTGTAGGCTTTATGTCTGAAACTATGGCTAAGTCCAAATCTATTACACTAAGTTAGAACTGGATTTGTTCGGATCAATCCCCATAGTTCAGACTATTGAACTTGATCAAGACATTGCCTAAGGCGAACAAATTAGTAGATGTTGCACATACAACATACAGTCCACGCATTAATGCTTTGAGTAAACCTGAATGGATTCAAACTAACTAATAAACTTTGATTATACATTTAAATTCTCCTTTGGGTGAAATTTAAATACATAGAAGTAACCTATTCTGATGTATATATAATATTATAATGGACAATCAAACATATTCTAATCAATATGTATGTTATCTTTGGATATACAATCATATTAACCAAATATGTTGATAAAGTCCCTTTAATGTCATTAATTATAAGCAATGGTCCACCTTTAGGTGACCTCCTAGCATTATAATTAATAATTTTAATTGTTCAATTTAACATTTATGTCATTTTAGCATCATATCATATTGAACAATTGAAATAAATCACAATTAAATGATTAAAAAATTTTCAAGCTAGGTCACTTTGGTGACTAACAAGCTTTCCATACAATAAACATTTAATTGGACAATTATCATACATGAAAAAATTTAATTTAATTAACTTGGTCACTTTGGTGACAAACAAACTATTCTAAATGTCCATAATGCCATGTATTACATTCAACATATACTAGGAAATTTTAATTCTAACTATTACATAATATAAAATATTCAAAGTACCAAAGAAATATATAATATGGCACTAATTTCTAAAATTATATTATGTATAAATCAATTATGAATTAAATAATATATTATAATTAGGTCATAAACATTTATTAACTCAATATAAGGTTTAATGGCCCAAAACTTTAAAAAAAGTCCATAAGTTGATTTATGGGCCTGGAAGCCTGTCTGGCGCATACGCGCCAGCATCTGGTGACGCAGACGCTGCGTCTAGTGAAGCTTGTCTGGCGCGTGCCGTTGCAGAAGGATGCAAAATCTAGCGTGTGCACTCGTCTTCCTTTGACGCTTCTGATTTCTTTTTTTTTAAGCTTAACTTCTTTCTTTCATGAAGTCTTCTGCATGCTACAAAAATACAAAACCCATACACAATACATATCATCACTGAAAGTTCATTTTAAACAATCCATCGATAACCATTCATCCATATTTTGTGTAATATAGACATCTTTTCTATGTTTTATTTCTGAATTCCTTTCATGGCAGTGCAAAGAAGAATGTAATGCCATAAAATACAGAATCATACAACACTCTATCCATACAAAATGATACACGGTAGAATAACTAATCATGCAATATCGTGGTTCTGATACCAATTGTAAGAATATTTTATGGATCAATTCATTTTGCGTACCTATATTTATGATTGTTTTTCATTAGATGTTGGTTTCCTTGAAAGAATTTTATTTCCTCTTGTCTTCTTTCTTCTTCTTCAATGGTTCAGAATCCTTTATTCAATAAATGTTTTTCAACTTATATAGCATCACCGATGGGCATGTCCTTTGGTAAGCGGAAGAGAGAGGAAAAGGGTATTGGACCCATTTAAGACCCATTATTTAATACCTAGTAACCATTATCTTGGGTGCTTTTCATGGTACTCAAACTATAAGTTACATGGGATATAAAATAGTCTAACACTTCTACCTGCACTTCACTAGACAAAAACAACATAGTACTACACAATTAAGAAGGTCTAGTGCACAACATCAAGAACCTATCATCAAACAAAGTGCCCAGAACATGATTCTATTGAATCCATTGATCTACGTTGTTAGCAAGTCCATTTTACATAAATATAAATGATTTAGGTTCATATTTTCTGATCCATGTAATTTAGGAATTCTATAATTAGAGCACAGCAACCACTTCCTCCCTTGAACCAATTATTTAAAAGTCTTCAACCATTGAATCGAAAACACTTGCAAACGATGATATTAATTGACCAAGATCTTAAAACTTCTAAAATTAGAAATATCCTACTCTAACTAGCTTCCAATGTTCCATACATAAATAGATATTTAACTACTTACTCAAAAGTTAATGACTTTGTACTTGATTCTGTTCCTAAACAGTATATTGAATTCATACTATATAATCTAATCAATAACCTGACATCAGTCACATAAAAATAGGTGTTGTAGGCAATTATGAACGTAAATGCTTTCCTGCTGGTGTTTGTCTTGCGAATGCTAGAGGTCAACCTCAAATCTCCTCCAGGACCCAGAGTTACTCTTACACGAAACTCATATCTGCAAATAAATGCAACAGATTATTTGCATGAACTCATTATCATCTTCAAAGCATGTATCCAGAGTATCACATGCATCTCACAGGTAGCATATCAAATAGGTCCTTCCATCACATCACAAACAATTTAAAACAAAATCTAGCATCCTTGCAAGTTTTACACCATATCCAGTGGTTTATTGTACTTTAAACTTTTAAAAGCACAGATGGAGAGAAAGAAAGAGAGCAAATGCAAAACAAGTTGCTCGACTAAGCATTACAAATGGTATCAAAGCAAAACCTTCACTGGTATTAGTTAGGATGAAGCGAAGAGGAAGTGACACTAGTAACAAGGTCGTGAGCAAATGTATACCTTCAATCCTAATTTTGTAATTTAGTTATACCAAATGTACACCTTGACAAAATTTTCATATCGAAATAGTGCTATCACAACATATTTTAACTTTACTATGGAAGGCTTCATCAAGATCTGTAAACAACTCCTTTTCATAACACATATGGTTAGTACATCCAATATTAAGGAACCATGAAAGATAGCTTATTGTTTTACTAGTTGCAATAACTATTAAGAGAGTATGACCACCATTGTCATCATCATTTGACAAAGTATCATATTAGTTTTTCATTTTTAAAACCTATCAAATACCATTCCTTTATTTTAGTTAACATATCATTTGTCTCCTTTATCGTCAACTTCTTGTTAAAAACCTTATTTATACACATAAAAATGACATCGTTTTGAAGTGTGTAGTTTGACCTATTATCAATATATATTTTAACCCTTAAAATTTATCAATAACTCTTTATAGTTTTTAAAAATGACATCGTTGTCAAGTTTTTAGTCAAATGTCTGAATCCTTTCTCTTCGTATTCATTCGTTTAAATAGAATTTCTGTACAACCTATTTTGTGCATTAATTTATAATATACAACTAATTAGCCTTGCATACAGCTAGTGAATTAATTATTAATATTCTATCCTAAGCATGTATATGTGTGCAAATTAAGTATATATACATAGCTAATTTTATAACTGATAAGCAAACATTAAGCATGGGTTTTTCCATAACCTTTTTATCACTAATATTCCTCCTCAAATTGATGTTGGGTATATAGAGATTGGTGGTAATATGTGGAAGAGAAATGACATGAGCATCATATGCTCCACGAATAAAATGACAATCTACTTTAATATATTTGGTACGTTCATGAAACACTAGATTAGCTACAATTTGAATAGAACTAGTGTTGTCTACATGGAGTGGAGTAGGATCAAACTGAGGAAACCCAAGCTCTCCTAACAATCCACGAAGCCAAATAATTTCAAAACAGAAAAGGACATAGCTCTATACTCAGGTGGAGGACTTAGACACCCGATCTTGCTTCTTGTTTTTTCAAGAAATAAGAGAGGTTCAAAGAAACATGCACCAACCAATAATAGAACGTCTAGTATTAGAACAACCAGCCCATTCAGCATCACTATATGCAACTAGGTGAATATGAGTGTCTACAGCAAAAAAATAAACTTCGGGCTAATGTGTTTTTCAAATAGCGAATAATGTGTTGAACAGTTGTCGAGTGGAGATGTCAAGGTGTTTGCATAAATTGACTAACTTATTGAATGAAAAAGGAAATATCGGGCCTAGTAATAGTCAGAAAATTTAGACTTCCCACAAGTTGTCTATATAATGAAGGGTTAGAGAGAGACTCACCCTTATCATTATGATATTTAACATTCACCTCTAAGGGAGTATCTATTGAACGACCATCTTGTAGACCAACCAAAGCAATCAAGTCATTAAGATATTTATGCTAGTGTAAGAAAATACTAGCTGAAGTAAAGTATACCTCAAAACCCAAAAAATATTATAAAGGACCTAAATCTTTCATATGAAAAGAATTTTGAAGGTGCTTTTGAAGCTTAGAAATCAATTCAAAATCAGTTCCACTAACAACAATATCATCAATATAGATAAGAAGCAGGAAAATGTCTTTAGGGGGCTTGCAAAGAAACAAAGAGGAATCATATTGACTTTGGACGAATAAGAAATTGATAAACGTAGAGTGCAACTTATTAAACCAAGCAGGTGGAGCCTGTTTTAAGTCATAGAGAGATCGCTTTAGCTTACAAACGTCAAATGAATGTGTAGAAAATAAACCTGATGGTGGAGTTATATAAAATTTTCCTTTAAGATCCTCATGTAAAAAAGCATTCTTAACATCCATTTGTTGCATTAGAAGCAACAATAGCTAGAACAAGTTGTATTGTTATCATCTTTGCCACAGGTGCAAATATCTCTTCATAATTTACTCCATATTCTTGTTGATTGTTGAATGCCACCAACCTTGCTTTATATCTATCAAGTGACCCATTAGATCGTAGCTTGATGAAATATACCCATTTACGGCCAATGAACTTAACTCCATTAGAACACAGAACAATGTCCCAAGTATAGTCTCCTGGAGAGCCTAAAGTTCTTCTTGCATAGCTTTCACTCAACATGCATGTTTAATTACTTGAGAATAAGAAGTTGGAACAACATTATTAACTAAATTAGCAGAGTAGCCATACTTATTAAGAGGCTTAATGGTACTAGAAGATTCTACAAAGAACCATTAGAGTAGGCGTTGGATCAAGGTCGGGAAGGTTTTGTGATGATGATAATGGAGGAGGGGGTCATCGTCGTTAATAGACAATGCTGGGTTGCAATTGTTGAGACAATGGAGAGATATCATCAAAGTGAGGAAGGAACACTGTGTTAAAAGAGGAAACATGATGTTGAAAATAATACTCATGCTCAAAGAAAATTACATTTCTTTTTTTTAAGAGCATAATACTCAAATTCTCATTCATGATGATAAAACTCAGTCAGAATCTAAAAAGTAGAAACGCAAATCTGTAAATAGGCAAAGCGAATAGATGCTCGAGGTAAGGAATGAGCACATCTATTGGCTTGCCTACGAATCCACCTATAAAAAATATTCGGTAACGATAATAACAAAGTCTTACAATCACAAATAACATCACCTAACTTGGAATGATTAAAGTCTAGTGAGCTAAGTGCAAAAAATAAAATTTAAGAATCTATAAAAATAGTGCCACCGCTTTCAATGTGCTGCTGTCTTAGAATTTGCAAGGAGTGTCGAAGTGCTAGTGCTTCTGCAATCAAGGGATCTGCACCACCAATATAGTAACCAGAAAAAGCTCGAATAAACTCTCCCTCAGCACTCCCCAACACTGCTCCAAAGCCAAGCATACCTTCATGATGGAATACCGCTCCGTCAATGAAAACTTGTCAACCGTTATTGCTGCTGTTCGTCGGAGAAGAAGATGAAAAACGCTGCAATAATCTACTTGTTGATGAAGAAGAAGCCGACTCAATTGTCCTAGAATGATTCCAAAGCTCCAAGAAATTTAAAGCTTCCAAATGCATTGTGTAGCAAGTTGTATTTTTGTTAGACCAAAGCATATTATTTCTTGCTATCCAAATGTGTCTTGCGTAAATCACAAATTTTTGGATCTTAATTTTGTTACCACCATTGAGTACCTACAAGAAGAAATTAAAAAAAGAAGGGTTAGTGTCTTCCACAACAAACCCTCCTTGCCTCTAAACTCCACTAACTTTACAACATGACATAAGAACATGATTCAAATCCTCCTCTTCGCCACACCATGAACAAACTAAATCTACCTTAACTCCTCTCCTCCTTAACCTCTCCCTGGTTGGTAAAATATTCAGTAAAGCACGCCACATAAAATTCTTATCCTTTGGTGAGACATCTAACTTCCAAATTTTCCCCCACCAATCTCCCTTAACTACCTCCCCACTCCCCCTAATCAAACGCCATGCTACATGATACCTTGATTTGACACTATATTTCCCCTTCTTATCCCAATGCCACAATAGATGATCTTGGCAAGCATGTAAACTAAGAAGAATGTTAAGGATAGCCTTAAAATCCCTCAAACTAAACAAGCTCATAATTTTCTCCACATCTCATCTCCTCTCTCCCTCTACCAACAACTCACTCACCCTCATATTGGGCACAATAAAGTCCTTACTATCTTCCACCACAAAATTATGATCAATTGGTAACCAAGGATGTTTTGTAATCACTATACTCTCCCTATTCCCAACCCTCTACCTCACTCCTTGTTTCAAAACCCCAATTGAAGCATGAATACTCCTCCAGATGTAACTAGGAGACCGACCTAGAGATGCCTCCAAAAAATCCCTATTATAGAAATATTTTGCTTTGAAGATCTTAGCAAAAAGAGTATTAGATTCCGTCATAAAACGCCACCCTTGTTTCGCTAACATGGCCAAATTGAAACAATTAAGATCACGAAAGCCCATACTGCCTGATTTCTTCCCACCACACATCCTATCCCAAGCTAACCAGTGGACACTTCTCCTCCCATCCGCCTTATCACCCCACCAATATTTATTTATCTGCTTCTGTAAACCATCACAAATAGTAACGGAGATTTTGAACACACTCATGCAATAAGGAATGGCTTGGGCAACTGATTTGATAAGAATCTCCTTTCCTACTCTCGAAAGGAAACTACTAGACCAACACCCCATCCTTTTTTCTAACCGATCCCGTAAGAGTCCAAAAACCTGCATCTTAGACCTTCCAATCAAAGATGGAAGCTCCAAATAATTACTATCACCCAGCGGATTAGAAATGTTAAAAACATTAGAGATATCTTCTGTAACTTCTCTACTAAGATTGGAACTAAAGAAAATTCCCGACTTAGTAAAATTGATAGATTACCCAGAAGCCATTTCATATGTCAACAAAATATCTCTAGCAGCAACAACATTTACCACTGACCCCTCAAAAAAGGAGTCATCCGCAAAAAGGAGATGAGTGACACTAGGATAACTATGTCCAGCTTTAACATCCTTCAACAACCCCACCCTATTAGCCTCATGAAACAAAAGAGAAAGGCCTTCAGCACACAACAAGAATAAATAAGGAGATAATGGACACCCCTGCCTTAATCCTCTACCCGGAATAATAGGCCCGACCTTTTCCCCATTCAGTAAACCAGAATAATTGACATTTTTCATGCACATCATAATCCAGTCCACCCATTTACTAGAAAAACCCAATTGAATCATCATATTTTGCAAGAAGTCCCAATTCACTCTATCATAGGCTTTAGATATATCAATTTTAGCACAGGCCCCTCCTTTATTATTCTTCTGACCCTTAATATTACGAAGCAACTCAAAACCAACTGCCACATTATCAGAAATCAACCTCCCCGGGATAAATGCCAACTGAATCTCATCAATAAAATTATGCAACAAAATTTTAAGCCTATTAGCTATTATTTTGTAAAGAACAGTACATAATGAAATAGGCCTATAGTCTTTCAAGCTTAAAGGATGATCACACTTAGGTATAAGTGTAACATCCCATCTCTGATGGGAAGGGTCTTATCATAAATTGGGACGGGTTAGGAATATTAAATTATATCTCGGCA
>JANZLD010000005.1:9596244-9607972 GCA_026413575.1 Erythroxylum carthagenense | reverse complement strand
GACTGCTCTAGCATACCACCCTCGCGGGTCGCGGGCTCGGATCAATTTGGTTTTAAAAAGTAGTCAATTTCTTATTACTATCTTATGTTTGTGATGCCATGAGAAGTGTAGTGGTTGTTGTCAGTAGTGGTCTCTTATCGTGGGATATTTATCGGAATGACCTACGGGCGTTCCGGTGGATACCCTATAGTAAGGGGACGCTACAATAAGAGCAATATGAGTATCTGTTAAAGTATCCGAGAAAGTACCTAAATCTAACCACAGTTTGCAAGCTTTCCACACATCCTCTCATATCACATGCTAATATTTTTGATAAAAAGATGGATTAAGACCATCCGGTCCCCGCGATTTATCCGGTTTCATATCAAACACTGTTGTTTTCACTTCATCTAGAGTCACGGAAGCAGTAAGCAAATTATTTTGAACCCCTCCTATTTTGGACCAAACCAGATTGAGAATGTCTTCACCATTCGAGATCCCTCCTTCAAAAATCTTCCCAAAATAATCTTTAATTTCCTCATCTAACTTAGCTCTATCAGTAACCACTCTTTCATCTTCTTTTTGTAAACTTTCAATCGAAACTTTCTTTCTATGGGAACAAACCGTTGCATGGAAAAACTTTGAGTTCCTATCACCATTTAACAGCCACCTTTGCTTATCATTCTATCTGTTCCTGCAATCTTCTTTGTACAAAATAACATTCCACTCTTTTCAAAGCCTCTGAACCTTCCTATCGTCGAATACATCCCTTGCCTCCTCCAACAACAACTGTAACTATTTCCATTTTTTCCATAATGCAGAGTTATGTTTTCTGCCCCAACGGTTAATCTCTTCTATACACACATCACCACTTCTCATAAAATCAGTAGCAGAAACAAAATTCCATGAATTTTTGATTACTTGTTCCAAACTAGAATCTCCCAACCAACTGTTATCAAACTGAAACTTCCTATATTTTGCACCAACTGTCCTTCCATTGAATTGGACCAAAATTGGAGAGTGATCAAAACTGGGGCTACGATAGACTTAGGGATAGCATTAAGGAAAAGAGATGACCAGCTCAAAGTTGCCATTGCTCTATCCAAATTTTCACGGCAAACCTCCACGTTATCCCTCTTCTTTTCCTATGTATATCGATACTCTTCTCAAAGAGCATCGCTCAAGCCACAATCTGAAATAGCATCGGAAAAACTGTTGATTAAATGTCTCTGAACAACAGCACCACCCAATTTATCTTCTTCCATCAATAAGTCGTTAAAATCTCCTAAGCACAGCCAAGGCCTTAAGTCTCTGCCCGACAAATCAAGAAGCAAATCCCATAAAGCATGATGTCTAGAACTCTTAGGAAAGTCATAATAACAAGTTAGTCGCCAACTATTGTTCTGGAAAATCACAATAGCATCAATAAAATTACTTGAAAAACCTCCTAACAGATACATCAACTTCATTCTTCCATAATAAACACAAACTCCCACTCCTACCAATACAATTCATTGTAAAACAATTATCACAACGAACTAAACGACAAACCTCCTCCATTATATTCCTCTGCACTAGCGTCTCCATAAGAAAAACAATCATTGGTCTATAAGTAAAAAGGAGATCACTTAGTGCCCGTATCGCGCCAGGGTTACCTAAACCCCGACAATTCTAGCTTAAGATACTCATTATCTTCGGCTATCCCGTCTCGTAGGATCATCCGTTTCATTATGCCCAGTCAATGAAGGAACTGAATTAGAGCTCGATGTAGAATCCTTATTGTGCATGGAAATTGCATAGGTTAAGGTTTTAGCAACACGCTGCCTTTTCTTAATGTCTTTGGGTTTGTTTAGAGGGTTATTTTCACTTAATTCTGTATTGGGCTCTTGGTCAGGCCCAGCTCTCTCGCACTTCATACTATTTCTTGGACTAGGTGAGATGCTCCTCAATTGACCACTTCACAAATTATTGCGAAAATCCTTGCCATAAAAGCCTGTTGATTCACATTTACTGTCTTTTTTGAAATTCCGTCATTACCGCCAGATTTTGTGCTTTCCATATTACAAATCCAACTGTTGGTTGGTTGACTCCTCCGGTGAGGCAGTGCTCGGAGAGATTCATCTTATGCCGGAATTAGTTCCTCTGACTTCTTGTACAATCGCAATTCACAAAAATTATCGGTGTAACCGATAATACCAAACAAATAACAAAATGTTTTGAGCTTTTCATATTGGAACTTCACATAGAACATATCACCATTATCGTCCTCTAACCGTTTTCTTCTTTTTCAAGGGCTTCCTAATATCCATCAACACCCTTATTCTTATGTATGACTCCTTATCATAATCTTGGAAAACTTTTGCATCATATTCCAGAAATTCCCCAACAAAATTACCCAATAGCTTCGTCATCTCCTGTGACATAAAACCTAGATGGAAATCATGCACTTGAACCCAATAAGGAGAATGGCTCAATGGGATTAACAACGGATCATCCTTTTCACCTATCTCCTTCCACACCAGCAAGTGGTTATTAAAAATCCAAGGAGAACCCTCCTGAACTTGATCCAAATCGACTTGATTGAAAAAACGAAACAAATAACGCTTGGCTCCCAAATCGCTAATATCCACCCCTCCTAGGGGATGTCAAATATCGGCTAACATGCTCTGCATAGACTCGAATTAATCTTACTGTATGTCATAAACATGCCCACCATACATAATTGAAAAGTGACATCCTAAGGTTGGCTAAGACCAACAATTTTAATACAATCATCTTCTTCATTAGATAGGGATAATGATGAAAAATGGTTCTCCATAACACAACCAACAGAAATCAGAAAAGAAAAGAAAGAGAAAAAATAAAAAGAGAAATGAAGAAAAGAGATGAGGTTAGATCATTCTAGGGTTGAAATATGCATTGCGCATAGGGTACGTGCAAAAAGCATAAGAGAGATTAGATCATTCTAATTCAAAGAAAATTACATTTCTAGAAATACAAAAACGATTAGCAACGACATCATAATACAAAAATCCCTTCTGAGTAGTGTTATAAGCCATGAAAGCACATCTAACCGATTAGGATGTAAGCTTGTTGCGCTCATGTGGTGACAAGTGAACAAAACAAACACAACCAAATGTGTTTAGCATGTGATAATCATGATATACACCAAACAAACGATAAAAAGGAGAATCAAAACTCAATTGTTGAGAAGGTAAACGATTAATTAAATACATTGTAGTTAACAAAGCTTTAACCCAAAATTTAGATGACATCGAAGATTGTAAAAGCAATATTCAAACCGTATCCAACAAGTGACAATTTTTTTCTTACAATAACCTTAATATGTTGAGGGGTATAAGGACAAGTTTGTTGAGATACAATTCCTTTATGCTCCAAGAATTCTTGAAATTCATGTGACATATATTTTCCACTATTATCATATTGTCAAATCTTAATGCAGATGGCAAATTATGTATCAATATATGCCACAAAATTTTTGAAAATACTAAACACCTCAGATTTGGTACACACAAAAATATCCATGTGAAACGGTTATGTTACAGTCATCAATGAATGTCATAAAAATTTATATTGTGCATGTGAAGTGATAGGAGAAATTCCCCAAACATCGCTATGTTTAATATCAGAATAGGCATTAGAAGAACCACCATAATTAGGAAAAGGTAAGGTTTTACTTTTCACTAATTTACAAATAAAACAATCAAGAGACAATATACGAGGAGAACATTGTTCATTTTTATAAGAAAATCACGCTTCATTAAATTAGACAAAATTACACGGTTAGGATGGCCCAATTGTCTATGCCAGACTTTAACTTTATTTTCAACAACCATAAAAGATAGATATAAAGTTATAGAAATAGTAAATTGTAATGGAAACGTTCTGCCCTCTTTAGGCCCCCTCGTGATCACCTTTCCCAACACTTGATCCTGCACAAGACAATCATTATGAGAGAAATGTACATCACAGTTATCCTTCATTAACTGACCAACATATATTAAACTAGTAGACAACATAGGAGAGACAAAATATGTCTAAAAGAAGGTCCAATATCTCCAATAGCTGTAATTGGAATCTTACTACCATTGGCAATCTCAATATTTTGATTACTAATATATTATTGCAAGCTTTGTAATGAATAAGGTGAACCGGTCATATAATTAGATGCTCCATAATCAACAAATCAAGTAGAAGATAAAGTCTTACCTTGTCCCTGCAAACCAATGGCCGAAAATAATGTGAGAATCATTTGTTGAACATTTCAAGAGTAACAATAGCTTGTTATTAGTATCCTTGGTTATAATGGTTTTACAGGTAGGGCCAACACCAGTAGAAATTGGAACAGTAGCTTGAAAAGCTTGAGCTCATCTATATTTTGGGTGTGTAGAATAGTCTTTGATAATGTGTCCACTCTGCTTACAATAATTGCAAAATTTCCTGCCATAATTACAGGCAATCTGTCCATACTCTTTGCAACTATAACATTGCATGGGGCCCTTATCTCTATTTGTCCCTTGTGTAGCTTAAGCAACATTGACAACCTTTAATGTTGTTGCTATTGATAGTCATTTTATGTGTATAAATATGTTTCTTAAACGACTTGATGGTAAAGGAGACAAAAGATATATTATTTAAAACGCATGAGTTTATTAGATATTTTAAAAAATGATTCATTGATTAATGTGACATTTTATTAAACACGCGTCCAATTCCAAGAAATTAACCCTAGAATAATTGACCATGTGCTTTCTTCTTATTCATTGATCGTATTAATTCATTGTTTTTGTTGTAAAGTCTTTCAATCTTCATATTAAAAAATCATAATTAAGTTGAATAATAATAGAGCAAGGAATCTTTGATATAAGTGATAGAGACGATTGGAATATCGAAGGAAAGTCGGAAGTGTTGCTTTGCATGAACGCAGAGTATAGTCCCTGTCTGTTTTTAAGGTATCAGCTTATCAGTAGGTGTTTGGAGGCGCTTAACTAGTGATGGCGGAAACTGAGGAGTATTTTGATGTTCTCACGGAAACCGGAGAAAAGACCGGCATTTCCAAACCGAGGTTATAAGATCAAAATCAATTTCTCGTTTTTCGTGTTTTTTCTTTTCCCCCACGTAATGATGATCTTTTTCTTCTTTTTGGATCGCCTGAATGAAGAACATAAATCATGAGTGAAGTGTAGTTGTGAAGGTTATGCTGCTTTATTAAATGGAATCTTAGATGAGTTTTTGGTATTTTATATTATTGTTGTTATTACCATGGTATGGCATTGTTGTAGAGTGTTTAGTGAGGAACATTTGGTGTTCCTCAGTAAGCTTAGGATGTTTTACGAGATGAAATATGAGATAATGCAATATCTGGAGTTAGATAATCGTTTTTTGAGTACTTTGCTTTCTCCTGTAGAGGACTTGTTCATCGAGATGGAGACTACCACAGAGCAGTTCATGTGTGTATTTTCGCTGAGAGGACCCAGCAACTGCTTCTCCAGCAGCGTGCTAATAGCAAGGATTCATGGCCTGGATTGTGGGATATCTCCAGTGCTGGCCACATTTCAGCTGGTGGTTCATCGCTTGTAACTGCTAGGTAAGTAAAATATGTCTGCCTTTTATTCACATTCTTGTTCTGCACTGCATAAGTTGTCCTTCTCCTTAAAAGACAGATGGTATGCTATTTGTTTGTATGGGTTTTGATGTTTCAATCTGACTTGTTGTATTCTTTCTTTCTGTGTTATGTATCCTAAGGAGAGGAAATGATCTTCTCCATGTCTCTTTTAATCAAACTACTCTGACCTTTCGTTGCATGTTTAGTTTGGGATGTTTGTCCATCTGGATAGTTTTTTCTGTTAAAAGTAACGGCTTCTTTTATTGGAACATTTTGTCTTATGCATTTAGGAGGGAGCTTCATGAAGAGCTCGGCATTCTCCTCCCAAATGATGCTTTTGAGTTGCTTTTTGTATTCCTTCAAGAGTGGTTAGTAAATCAGAATATCCCTTTTTTTTTGCTGCTTTTGATTAATTCTTTATATTTCTTTTGTTTTCTTAAACGATGGAATTAATCATCTTGTTTAATTAATTCTTCATATTCTTCTTTCCTCCCTTCAATTACGAGAACCCCACACTGTGGCATTTTCTTTTTGAGCTCCAAGGTCATGGCTGGAGTGATTTTGTTTCTACGGTGCAACTTTTATTGGCAATTTAGTTTGCAAATCTAGAAACAGCCTTGCGGTTTTGGATGAAATAGTTTAAACTTACTGTAGGGCGTTTTCATGTCTTTGACTATTCTTAGCAAGAGTTGGTATAGCAAACCATGGAAACATGAGAAATGCAAGCAGAGGGCTTTAAGAGACCAGTAAAGTCAAATTCATGAATGCTAATGCCACTGAATTCCTTACGTAGGTGCTTAGGCTATATTATGTTCTAACGTTGTTTTCTCCTGTTCATCAAACAATTCCTTCTTCATTTCTGTATCCTCTATTAATTGATGATCTTTGCAACTGAATGCAGTGCCATAAATGATGGAAAATTTATCAACAATGAATATAATGATGTGTATCTTGTAACAACTCTAGATCCAATTCCTTTGGAAGCATTCAGTCTTCAGGTAAGGATGCTGGTGCTTGTTAACAATTGAATTTTTTGTTTGTTCATGGAAATAGAAGCTCCATCTTTTCTGCATATAACGTTAATATCACCTATCAGAGGGCAAGAAGCTAAACTACATCTTGCTTTCATTTTGAAACAGGAATCAGAAGTATCTGCTGTTAAATACATCTCATACGAGGAATATAAAAGCTTACTATCCAAAGAAGATCCTCATTACGTCCCTTATGATGTCCATGATCAATATGGACAACTCTTCAACATAATTGAGAAAAGGTACGTTAGATAGTAATAAAGTTGTAAAATTCAAATATATCACTTTAACATGTGATCTATTATAGATAATTCGTCAAGGGATTATGAATGCAAGGTTCCCAGCATGCCTCTTGAGTCGAGATTAAGTCAGTAATGGAAGAAATTTAATGTGGATATTAGCTTTGTTGTTACCTATATCCTTAAGATAGAGCTAAATTGCTGGTTCTTTGGAAATGCATCTTTGCTCTTCCATATGGAGGTTTCACAGGGCTAGAGCTATTCTCCATCTGCTTGTTCTTCAGCGCAAGAGAAAAATCTAAGGAAGGCATTTCTTTGACACCTTCATACTAATCTTCCATAGCATAAAATGTTGGTGACATGAACAAAATCATTTAATTGATATGGAAATTTGAGTATTTTGAAATTTAGCTAATTATGCCATTGATAATATCAAATTTGTTAAAGGTACAATGGAAACTCTGCAGCACGCAGTTTGACTCTGCAAAAGCAGCTTAGTCGATATACTCCTGTTTCTCTAACTGGAGAGGTTGTCAACTTTCTCTTCTCATTTATATTAATCAGTATTGTTATTCACAATTTTTTCCCTTTGATTTATCTTTGTGTTGTGGATTATGTTATAAGGAATGTTTAGAAACATGTGATTATATTATTAGTTATGTGATTTCAGCATTGTAAAAGTTCTATCTGTTAGCTATCTGTGATATACACAACGTAAGTTTGCCATGAGTTAAATAAAGTGATTGCATATTCTTCTCTTCTAAAAACTGTTCTAAAATTCAGCTTTCAATAACATTCCTCTTCGTTTCCTCTTAGTTTTTCTTTTGTCTTCACTTGTTTTGTTATTGGTTTTCTCTCAATCTTTTCTCTGTCTCGTTGCTTCTTTCTTCTTTGTTCATTTGTCCTACATCAGTACCTCTGTACTATTCTTTTTTTCCTTGCATTCCTCAAAGAACCCTTCTTCCCAATCAGCTAACAATTTTATATCTTTTCCAGTACAAAAGGAAAAAAAGATGTACATAACTTAAACAAACACAAACATCTTTTAAATGCTAGTGGAATTTAATCGTCACATATTGCTTATTCTTTTATGTAAAACCTATATTGTGAATTTTGGGACTACATATTATGATGTTCATTATTCTATTTAACTTGTTCTCTGTAAAATAACTTATTTAATCTCTGTTAGACATCTGAATTATGAATTTTTTCCTGACCTAGAATAACAGGTTTCAGGGTCTTTCTAATCCATAACCTAGACAATGGACAAGTTATCAGGTCACTAGTTTGACTAAAGTTGAAATAATAGCTTTATTGGAAAAGCCAAATGTATAACTAAATGGTAACTTAGCAAATTTGTTAACTTGAAAATAGAATAGATGCAGTTCATGCACGAATGACGCACATGCTGATGAGACTATCGCTATGGCTCGGTTATACTATCATAATTGACAAAATGCTGTCCTTATTTAGGTAGATATATACTAAATGAATGCAAAATAATTTCATGCTAAATAAAAACTCTAAAAATGTCTGTATGTTGATATGATATTATAAACATTTTAGGAGTATGCTGTACTGATAAAGTTTTTGTGCTTCTGTTGAATAATGTGTACTAGGGAAATTGATACTACTGTTTATGAATAACTTTATTTATTTTTCTCTTTTTCCTTTTCATGTGTAATTTCATTACATCTTTCCTTCTCTCTGCAGTTGACGGGCCTATCAAGTGTAGAGAGGGAGGTTCTGAGTTTACTTATTAAAGCTGCAAGAGTTCTTGATGAAATCTTTTACCTGCAGGTTTTGCTCATGTGCTCATATGCTTAAACGAATGAATTTTCTTGTTAACGTGCAAAGAGCAGGCTAACATTCAGCATGAGTTTGCATTAGATTAAAGTGAAATTCTATTCTGTTTGTTCTTACTCTTTATTCTTGCTTGAACAGGTTTGGTATAGCAATCCTCTTCTCAGGGACTGGTTGAAGAATCATGCAGATGCATCAGAACTAGACAAGCTAAAGTGGATGTACTATGTGATCAATAAGAGCCCATGGCAAGTCTTCCCTAATTCATTTTTTCTCATGCAAAAACTTTATCAAGCTGTCTGCCCCTGGCTATATTTTATGCTTGAACCTCAATTTTCATTCAACAAGATTGACCGTCAGGTTCAATTTCATGAAAACGTGTTGTGTAGGAGAGCACAAGGTAAATGAAGAAAATAGAGGAAACATTAGATGAGACTTAAGAGAAGAGGAAATGGGTCAGAAGGAAACAGCAAGGACAGAATAAGGAAGACTTTAGTGCTTTAACTTATAAGGAAATTGTTTTGAATTTTGAAAATAAAACACAATCAAGATATGAATGTATCTGAACTGGGAAATGGATGATTGATTATACAACATACTTGCTTGAGTTGGGAAAAAATAAAACTCCCTCAACTACTAACTGGTTTGTCTGAATACAGGAATTTCAGTCTTTCAACTTGTTACAAACTGTGCAAATTATTGTTATATTATAAACTACCCTAATCAAGATATGTTTGTTTGAGCACCAAAGGAACACAAGCTTAGATGTTAATTTCTCGTAACGAGACGTCTTTATCTGGCTTTATATGTATATTGCTAGCTATACTTTTGAAAGATAACATTTGCCAATCATGATTCCCTGAGTGAACAGGTCTTGCCTTGATGAAAATGAGGCATTCTTAACAACTGCAGATTCAGCAATAAAGTTGCTACCTGAAGCCACAAAGCCAGTTAGTGGATGGAGAGGTCTGGAATATAGAGCAGCATTCCCTACAGTCAAACCACCTGGTGCAAACTTTTATCCTCCAGACATGGACAAGAGGGTAAAGAATGGGAATCTTAGCAGTAAAGTGAAAATGATGCTTTGAAATTAATTATGGCCATTTTTCTTGAATTCTTTTCCTTTTTTCCGAATTCAGATCTTACCCTATTTCATATTTCAATTTAATAGCTGAAATTTCAGATGTCCATTATATTGTTACTTAGTTTGTCTTTATGATGGTATTCAACTATTGATAAGGCTTTATCAAGAAAAAAGAAATCATGGATAAGGCATTATTGAGCTACATATGTCAAGTAAATGCAACATCACACGTGATATTTTGCACTTTTATAATGTTAATCTTAGTTGTGTATGGTCTTTCTTTCCTATTTTGCCTCTCTCTGTCTCTCTATTTTTGAGCATATATACATGCTCATTCCTTAATGTTTAATTCCCTTTTTTTGCCAGTGGATAACCATGCCATAAACATTACAGCAACATGCCATATCAATCATCCTTACCCTACATATCTACTAAAGGTTTATTGCTGTGGATGCACCATTTTTGAATTCCATCTTACCCAATTGTTCTATACAAAGTCCGCCATACTGATTTTTGCACCAAAGATCAACAAAATGTTCAATATCTTGCAGCAACTCGCCTTTGCTGAATTACCTGGCTTCATTGCCTTCACTTCCAGAAAACAGTCTGGGAGTTCTTTAACATTATGAGCTGTCAAATCTATGGTTTTACATCAGCTGTCAAACGCTTCCTTGTCACATGCTAACCAACACAAATTGCTTACATCTTCCATTCTCTGTTTACTTGCTACTTCTTGACTTCTATAGTTTCTCACTTCTACTTACCAAGTCCTATGTAATTCAATAGATATTTCTTAACAGGCTTGGGACTGACTGATAAGATTTCAGACCAAGTTTTAGGGCCATTTTTGTTGTCATCCTATTTGAAAAGCATCCAACTACTATTTTGGTGACCATGGAACTGGTTTGCTAATGTCATAGGAATTTGAAATGTGGAAAGGCAGTCTAACAGAGAATCAACAGCAAGATGTAACTGGTTTTTTCACTGTTATCAAAAGGCACCATGAGGATGATTTGGACTCTTCCTTAACAGATCACATTGTTGATGGAAGCAAGAATTTGGTGGGTGGTCATGACCTCTATAGTGTCCCATACTCTAAAGAGTACAATTCTTTGCTCACAAAAGCTTCTGAATTACTATATAAAGCTGCAGACTTGTCCACCTTGCCAAGGTATGGTTTTTCGCTCAATTTGTGTCATTCTTACCTCTTTGTTGCTCGTTGATAATGATTTCCATAATACTTGTGGATATTAGCTGAATCTGTTCTTATACTATTAGTTTAAAGAAGTTACTGCATAGCAAGGCTGATGCATTCCTTTCAAATGACTACCTTGACTCTGATATAGCGTGGATGGAGTTGGTAAGTGTTGAGAATTCTAATTCCTGAAAGTATTGATAATTAAGTTCATTCATGTGCATCTTCCTAATGCTATATCTATTTACATTCTTATTTTTCTTTTTGCATAGTCCCATTTATCCATGGATAGTGTTTCAACTTTATCTATTACGAGGTTCTTCTGAGAAAATGTCATTGTTTAGAATGAACCTTCTGTATGAATGTAAGATATCAACTTTGACTAAATATTGAGCTTGCAATTATAGATTGACTTTATAAAGCTATGGCCTGAGCAGATGTTTTTAGCATATTTCAGTTAGCATTCTACTGGTAAGATTGTGATTTATATGTCAAAAGAGTTGACTAGATTTTCACTGAAAGTGTTACAGTTCAAAAGATAATGGAGTTTTACAAATGAAACGTATGGCTGTCTGCTAATGGTTGTCAAAGTGCAGCAAGAACTGAAATGCATTAAATTCTGGGAGAACCTCGTCAACAGAAGCTTTACTTGGCAGTCTACAGATATAAACAACCATCTGCACGTTAGGAAAATTTGATGCAGGAGCATTTAGTTTAGATTCCTAGTTAATATTGGATTTCTTACTATTTAGTACTTCTTAAGTTATTTGG
>JANZLD010000005.1:9549427-9571644 GCA_026413575.1 Erythroxylum carthagenense | reverse complement strand
AATATAATTCATAATTTATAAATAAATATTATATAAGAGATTAACATAAATTTATTTAATTATTTTATTTACAAAAATTATTTTAATTTTATTTAATTTATAACTATGGTCAATAATAAAAATTAATTGCATTTATAAAAACAATTTAGTTTCAAAATTTATTTAGTTTATAACTATTATCAATAATAAAAATATAATTGGATTTCTATTAATGTTAAATTATTTTTATATTTTTATATAAAAATACAAACTAAAAATTAAATTAAAAAATAGAAGTTCATTAATATCTCTTTTCAAAAGTCTCAAACAAACAGGAATTAGAAAAAAATTTGTACAAATAACATAAAACACAAGAATAATAAAATAAAAAAGATACAAATCATTCCCAAGTGTAAATTTAACTATGTTCATTATGACAAAGGATATTGTCATAAATGAATCAGCTAACTCCAAATGTTGTATTTAATGAGCTTGTCAAAAATTAGCTGGTTAGGCAAACAAATAAAGAGCTTTTTAATATGGGTCAAACAGCTTATGTAATTAGACAGTTGGAAAGTTCTTCACCAAACACGGCCTAAGTGATAAATTTTGGTGGTAACTGAAAAAGGGGTTACCCTGTGTAAGTTGGCTCTCACTGTCCTGAAAAGGGATAATCCTACTAATACTAAATCCACCTTGAATTTTTCTCAAGGCTCACCAATAGCATCATCACATTACTCAGGCAGTGGCCTCAGTCTCAAGTCATTCAGACTAGAGCAGTAACCTTAATTCCTTTCAACCTAGGAATCGTGCCCCTAAACTAAGTGAGGTTATATGATGGAAGTGCTAGGCAGGATTTGCTGAGACATGCAGGGAAAGCATACTAACATGTCAACCACTGAAGCCTTCTACATACACCAAGTTGGCTGAAAACCATAAATTGTCAACGCAAAAAGGGGTGGCTGTGGCTCCAAAACTCCAGTGAAAAACTCGTATTGCTCCATTATGGGCAATACTGAAATCAAATGTCAACTCTTAACTTTACATTTATGTGTGTCACATTGCGACCTCAAACAGTGAAGGTTGAACCCGAATCATCTTATCTTAGCGCCTAACATGTTCCTCCAATACTGTCCTTTCAATGAGGAGTGTGTCCATTCAGCTACGTAGTTGAATATCTACTCATCATGGCTCTAAGCACAAGATGTGGAGAATGGTGAATACATATTTTTAGTCCCTCCAAAAATCATGGCTTGTACTGAATTATCATGGATAGGAGATTTATCAGCCGCCCACCACCACTACCACCTTCATCTTATTTCTCTTCAAAGTATCCAGTTTCATTGCTGTTGCTATTTCATTGACTCAGTACTAACATTATTATTAGTATGAAATAAGATGAAAATGGTTAATGGTCTTGCTCAAGTAACAGAATCTAGCACTTACACGACACTGAAAATGGCCTTCAATGGATTGATCCTGAGTCTCCTGCTCCAGCATTCAATTTTAACGTCTCCTTTTGCGGTTTCAGGGTATCACTATAACGGGCATCTCCACCACTCATTGGCTACTGATAAAGCCGCTCTTCTGGCGTTCAAGAAGGCTGTTATTTCTGATCCAGATTCTGTGCTAGAAAACTGGAGTGAGGATGTTCATGTATGCAACTTCACTGGTATTCAGTGTGGGAAACATAATCACCGTGTGAAGGAACTCAGCCTGAGCAACTGTGAGCTTTCGGGGCCACTGTCGCCCATTCTTTCCAATCTCACCGGACTTAGATCACTTAAACTAATGTACAATCATTTTTTTGGCATTATCCCACCTGAATTATCTTACATTAGACATCTTCGTTTTCTGGATCTAGACTTTAACAACCTGCAGGGCTCAATTCCTGAGTCCTTTGCTCTTCTTACCAACCTGAAGGTAGTAACTATGGCATTTAACAAATTGACAGGTACGCTTCCACCTTCCTTTTTCTCAAACTGCACTTCAATCAGAGTTGTAGACCTATCCAACAACTTTTTCACTGGAGAAATTCCTCAAGAAGTTGGAAATTGTCCACTATGGAGCCTCAGCATGTACAGCAATCGATTTACTGGACAACTTCCCATTTCTTTAGCCAATCATTCAATATATTACATTGATGTGGAAGATAATTATCTCTCTGGTGAATTGCCTGGAATGATTGTGGCAGGAATGACGGATCTTGGCATGCTCCACTTATCATATAACATTATGATAAGCCATGACAACAACACCAATCTTGAAACTTTCTTCACTGCCCTCGGGAATTGCACAAGTTTGAAGGAGCTTGAATTGGCTGGCATGGGCCTTGGAGGAAGATTTCCTAATTCAATTGGCAGACTTAGCACCACACTCACATCTATGTTGCTAGATGGAAACCAGATCTTTGGATCCATTCCTCCTGGTATAGCAAATCTTTACAATCTTACGGTACTGAACTTAACTTTCAATTCCCTGAACGGAACAATTTCTCCTAAGATCAGCCAGTTGTCAAACTTGGAGCAGCTTTTCTTGTCACACAACAAGTTCACAGGTGAAATTCCAGCAGCATTAGGCCATCTCCCCCATCTTGGTCTTCTTGACCTATCTTACAACCAATTCTCAGGTGAAATTCCAGAAAGTCTAGGAAATTTGGTACGCGTGAATTCGTTGTTTCTCAACAACAATCAGCTCTCGGGGAACATTCCCTCAACGTTAGGAGGCTGCACCGATCTGTACAGGCTAGACTTGTCTTACAACAGATTGACAGGGAGCATCCCTCCTGAAATATCTAGATTACGTGAGATCAGAATATTTCTCAATCTTTCACACAATTTTCTTTCTGGGCAGTTACCTATTGTACTCAGCAAGCTTGAAAATGTTCAGGATATTGATGTTTCATCCAACAACTTCAATGGAAGTATCTTTCCTCTGATATCAAACTGCATTGCATTAAGGATGTTAAATTTGTCCCGTAATTTTCTCCAAGGTCACATTCCTGAATCGCTGGGAGATTTAAGAAACCTCGAAACGTTAGATGTTTCAGCTAACAAACTATCTGGAGAAATCCCACAAAGGCTCAATCGGATTCGCGCCCTCACCTTTATCGATCTTTCTTTCAATGACTTTGAAGGGCCAATTCCATCTGGTGGCATCTTCGATTCTATAAAAAATGCATCTTTAACTGGAAATCCTCATCTTTGTGTTGCAGTTTCTGGCAAGCTTACTTGTTTTCAGAAAAAGCATTGGTTCAATTCAAAGAAGTTCTTGATCATGTTTGTCTTGGGCATAGTTGTATCGCTATGCTTGAGCACAGTATGTTGTGTCATTGCAATTCGTCGAATAAAAATGGTTTCATCTGGAAACACAATGGAAATGGAAACGGCAAGAAAAAGCTCAGCAGCCCCTGAACTGATTCATAACTTTCCAAGAATTACATACAGAGAGTTATCAGAAGCCACTGGAGGATTCGATGATCAGAGACTGATCGGCACAGGTAGCTATGGACGAGTCTATAAAGGATCTCTTTCAGATGGGACACTGATAGCTGTAAAAGTTTTGCATTTACAAACTGGAAACTCAACAAAGAGCTTCAACAGGGAATGTCAAGTGTTGAAGAGGATTCGACACAGAAACTTAATAAGGATTATAACAGCATGTAGTCTTCCCGATTTCAAAGCTCTAGTTCTTCCGTACATGACAAATGGAAGCTTGGACAGTCGTCTCTATCCGCATTCAGGAAAAGATAATTTGGGTTCTGGTTCATCAGATTTGACTCTAACCCAAAGGGTGAACATTTGTAGTGACATAGCTGAAGGAATGGCCTATTTGCATCACCACTCGCCCGTTAAAGTTATACACTGTGACCTGAAGCCAAGCAATGTTCTCCTCAATGATGATATGACAGCTTTGGTTTCTGATTTTGGTATTGCAAAGCTGGTTATGACTGTTGGAGGTGGAACTGGTGGGGCTGCTGAAAACATGGGGAATTCTACAGCAAATTTGTTACGTGGATCGATTGGATATATTGCACCAGGTACTAAATCTTCCTTAGCTTTCAGAATTTAGAAAACAATGTTTTTTGTTAAATAGAAAAATGAATAGTAATGAAGATTTTCCTTAGCTTTCAGAATTTAGAAAACAATGTTTTTTGTTAAATAGAAAAATGAATAGTAATGAAGATTCAAGCAGAAATCGATGATTGAATGAAGCTTTGCCTAAGAATGTCCCTCATAGTTATGATGCCCGTAGAATGAATTACCAGTCATAATTATTGCTGGATTATGTCTTTCCGGTCAAACATCCCTGTTATGTTTCCAATAATACACTTCTTGCTTCTTTCAATAACTACTTTTCCATTTGATACAAATAACAGGTCATAAGCCTTACTATGAAATTTCTATGATTCAGAATATGGGTTTGGATCAACCACTTCAACAAAGGGAGATGTTTACAGCTTTGGGATTCTGGTTCTTGAGATGGTAACAAGAAAGAGACCAACGGATGACATGTTTATTGGCGGGCTGAACCTGCATAAATGGGTGAAAAATCACTACCACGGCGGAGTTGAAAGAGTGATAGACTCAGCCCTAGTTAGAGCTTCAACAAATGAGCCACCTGAGGTCAAGAAGATGTGGGAAGTTGCAGTATCAGAGTTGATTGAATTGGGTATACTTTGCACTCAGATCTCTCCCTCTATTAGGCCTACAATGCTTGATGTTGCTGATGACTTGAACAGGCTAAAGAAATATCTCAATGGAGACGCTACTGCTACATTTGCCTCCTCTCTAGGAATTTCATCTTCAAATATGGAGGATGACTACTGTTTTTCCAAATCTGTTGTGCATAAATTGCAAAGCCGTTGATTCTCCAAGTTACGTTTCTGTTGTTAATCCCGGGAAATTAAATTGAATTTTTGCAGGAAAGGTAAGACACTTCAATGGTCGAATTTGCTTAAGTTAGTACAGCTCCAGACCAAGTCCCAACTAGGATAGGAAAAGATAGCATAATTGATAAAAATTGACTTACAGGTAATCAGTTTTTTTTATTTTGGTTCTCTTTTTAAGTTACAAGACAGGAGGAAAGATCAGTTAGACGGATACTTTCCTTTCGAAACTCACTCCACAACTTTTTAAGGAAACAAACTTATTGCTCTTCCCACTTACTTCAATGGCTGTGTTGTTAGATTTGCTTCGTGATTGCCATGTTCCTCTTTTGTCCGAAGAGTCGAGTGGATGGCTGTGTTCCACCAGAGTGACCTCACTACCATAATAGAAGAGAGCAAAAGAGAGATTAATGAAACTAAACAAGTATGAGTGCAATGTAATAACAAGAAATAAGATTATCTTCCTAACGCCAGTTGTGTTGGCCGAAGTTTGCCTTGAGCAATCATGGAAGTTTTGATACCCTCAAATGCATGACATCTGCAAAACTTCCAAGGAACTACTGATATTAGTTCTGTTCTTAACGGTTCGTCGGCACAAGTTTACGAAAATCTGCAGCTATCCACTCACCCCCTGCTACAATACAGGGAGAGCGTTGAACACACTACGAACTCGTCTTTGAAAAAGAAAAACTTTTTATTTCCTCAGATTGTATTGTAACATAATATTGACATACAGATACCTCTAAAAGCATAAGCACTCAAATCTTAAACAAACTTTTAAAATAGCTGAACCATCACCCGACATAAAGACCCATACCGACCGCACAACTTCCAAGTTCCAACTTCAATCAACTTCCTCGATCTTCGGTCCAGCGCCAGAACCATCAGAACCAGAAGTTCCATAGCCGCCAGAAGGCATTTCTGCGCCACCACCCATCGGAACATCTCCTCCACCACCTTGATACATCTTAGCAATGATTGGATTACACAAACCTTCCAACTCTTTCAACTTATCCTCGAGCTCATCAACCTCAGCTAACTGATTCCTATCCAACCATTCAATGGTGTCGTCTATTGCCTTCTCAATCTTCTGCTTATCAGCAGGGTCCAATTTGCCTGCGAACTTATCATCCTTGATGGTGTTTCTCATGTTGTAGGCATAATTCTCCAATGAATTCTTGGCCTCCACCTTCTTCTTCACCTCCTCGTCCTCTGCTTTGTATCTTTCTGCCTCTTGCACCATCCTCTCAATCTCATCCTTGCTCAATCTTCCCTTGTCATTGGTGATGGTGATTTTGTTTTTGACACCTGCTGTCTTGTCCTCTGCTGACACATTTAATATACCATTTGCGTCGATGTCGAAGCACACATTAATTTGAGGTACACCTCTTGGTGCCGGAGGGATTCCCGTAAGCTCGAATTTGCCAAGCAGATTATTGTCTTTGGTTCTAGCCCTTTCACCTTCGTACACCTGAATTAAAACTCCTGGCTGATTGTCAGAGTAGGTAGAGAAGATCTGTTCTTTCTTGGTGGGAATCGTCGTGTTTCTCGGAATCAACACTGTCATGACTCCACCTGCAGTCTCAAGTCCAAGACTGAGAGGTGTGACATCAAGCAGTAGCAAGTCCTGCACTTTCTCGTCTCCTTCACCACTCAAAATCGCGGCTTGAACAGCGGCACCATAAGCGACAGCTTCATCGGGGTTTATGCTTTTGCAGAGCTCTTTTCCATTGAAGAAATCCTGCAAAAGTTGCTGAACTTTTGGGATTCTCGTCGACCCACCAACAAGAACTACCTCATGGACGTAACTCTTGTCAACCTTAGCATCACGCAGACATTTCTCTACAGGCTCCATGCACTTTCTGAACAAATCTATATTTAATTCCTCAAACCTGGCTCTTGTAATAGTAGAATAGAAATCAATACCCTCGTATAGGGAGTCTATTTCAATCGTCGTCTGTGAAGTCGAGGACAAAGTCCTCTTGGCCCTCTCACAAGCAGTCCTCAACCTTCTCAAAGCCCTCGCGTTGTTAGTAATATCCTTCTTATGCTTCCTCTTAAACTCTGCAACAAAATGATTAACAAGCCTATTATCAAAGTCCTCGCCACCAAGATGAGTGTCACCAGCTGTGGCTTTGACCTCAAAAATTCCCTCCTCAATCGTCAACAGAGAAACATCAAAAGTTCCTCCACCTAAATCAAAGATGAGCACATTCTGCTCTCCTCTCCTCGACGCTTTTTTGTCCAAACCATACGCAATAGCGGCAGCTGTGGGCTCGTTAATGATTCTCATCACGTTAAGCCCTGAAATCGCACCAGCGTCTTTCGTAGCCTGCCTCTGAGAGTCGTTGAAATAAGCAGGCACAGTGATGACTGCGTTTTTCGCGGTCACCCCCAAATAAGCCTCGGCAATCTCCTTCATCTTAATCAGCACCATCGAGGAAATCTCCTCGGGGGAAAACTGTTTCTCTTCTCCTTTGTACGTGACCACGATCATAGGCTTGTCACCAGAACCAGCAACGACCCTGAAAGGCCAGTGCTTCATGTCGCTTTGGACAGACGGGTCGGAGAATCGCCGACCAATAAGACGTTTGGCATCAAAGACGGTGTTGTGAGGATTCATAGCAACTTGGTTCTTGGCTGCATCGCCTATGAGACGCTCTGTGTCTGTGAAAGCAACGTAGGACGGTGTGGTTCTGTTGCCTTGATCGTTGGCTATGATCTCCACTCGATCATTCTGCCACACACCCACGCAGCTATAGGTTGTGCCAAGGTCTATGCCAATGGCCTTGCCTTCAGTTTTCGCTGCCATCGCAGAGAATTCAGGCTCTCGAATCAACCCTTTTGGTGATTTACTACTATGTTAGAAGGTGTTTGATAACAAGTGAGTATCAGTGCTGTGCTCTGACAGAATTTTCTTACGGAAAACGATTAATTGTTTGTGTGGATGTTCAGGAGCATATATAAACAGAGATGGGAGATGGAAGACGGTGTGAAGAGAAATATCCAGAGGAAACGGGAACTTGTAGCATTCAAAGACGAAAGCACTAGCCAGATAGTTCTGGAGAACTGGGGAAGCGTCACTTGACACAGTTGGAAGTCGAATACTGGAACACGTGGATTTTCTGCGCCGTCTCCAGACTTCGCTAGAATGATCTTTTGCTTTCCCATGTTTTACAACTGTGAAATTTGGACAAGAAAGTTTCTGGCATTCTTTACTTTGACTTAGAATCAGAGATGTTAAAACATGATGACTCAACATCAATTATAGTGTTCTAAGAAATGCTTTTTTTTTTTTTAATTATAGATTATTTAAAATTTTTAATTTTAATTTATCTATTTTATATAATAAAAATATACTTCAAGTAATAATTTATTTTTTGTAATCAAATTAAATTGTGATATAAATGAATTATAAAGTCTTATATGGAACGATTGGTTCTATGATGATTTTTATTGAAATAATGTTACAACAAAAAAAGTATTATTTTAAATAACTTAAAAATCATAAGAATTATTTTTTAAAAATAAGTTAAATTGATATTGAACACTACCTTCGTCCTGGATGGTTAATAAAAAATTGAAAGCGATTAATTTATTTAATTGAATTTATGAATTTCAATTGATTAATAAAAATTTAAATTTTATAAAATTAAATATATAAAACATACATATATTGATCAAACAAATAAGATGAATCATGAAAATAAATACATTAATAAAAGAGGATATGATTATAAGAAAATTAAATATATAAAACATACATATATTGATCAAACAAATAAGATGAATCATGAAATTAAATACATTAATAAAAGAGGATATGATTATAAGAAATAAAAGAAAAGGATTATAATTAAAGTGATCAATTAATTAAAGTTGCAAATTTCAATTGATTAATAAATTGAGATTTTATAATGAATAAATATATAAAACGTACATATATTTAATCAAGTAAATAAGATGAAATCAACTTCATTAATGAAGGAAGGGATTATAGGAAATTAAAGAAAAATATTGTAATTTAAAGTGATCAATTCAACTAATTGAAGATTTCAGTTGATTGATAAAAATTTAGATTTTATAATGAATGAATATAGAAAACATACATATATAGATCAAATGAATAAGACAAAACTAAATTCATTAATAAAAAATATAAGATTATAAGAAATTAAAGAAAAAGATTATAATTAAAGTGATCAATTCAATTAACTACGAATTTCAATTGATTAATAAAAATTGAGCCTTTGTAATGAATAAATATATAAAAACATACATGTATTGGTCAAATGAATAAAATCAAACTAACTTCATTAATGAATGATGATAGGACTATATGAAATGAAAGGGAAATTTTATAATTAGATTTATCAATTCAATTAATTAAATTTATGAATAAAATGCATTAATTGATGACATAATTTACAAAAATGATTATCCAAAATTTTTAAATGATATAATTTACAAAAATTGAGATAAAAATCATGAAATAATATTCCTGACTAAGATTCTAGGATTGTGACAGACTGCGAATAGACTGTGGAGACTGAAGACTAGAGAGAGTGGAGGCTAGAGAGGTTAAGAGATCAGTTAATCGTTATAATCATGATCGTCAATAATTTACATCTCTTCATCACTGTGTAGAAACATTATATTTAATACTATACTACTAAAATTAAAGCAATATTAAGCACAATGTAGTAATTAATTATAAATAATTAAATATACCTTTATCAACAAATATTTTATTAAAATAATGTTCAGTTGATTAATGAGTATGAGTATGTATATCACTAGTCATCTTTACATCAATAACTATTGTCGTATTAATATACAAATTAAAAAATAATATGTGGTAAGATAATACAAAAAATACACAAATTTGATATATATATATATAAAGAGTTTCCCTCCAATATCTTCATCCTTTAATCAATTTAGAGTAGACATAAAGGCTTCGACATTACAAGGATGAGAACTAATAACTCGATCATCAGTTGAAATTTATAACTTCAATTAATTGAATTGATCACTTTAATTATAATATTTTCTTTCATTTCCTATAATCTTGTCTTCATTCACTAATGAATTTGGTTTCATTTTATTTATTTGATCAAATATATGTACGTTATATATAAATTTATTCATAATAAAATATCAATTTTTATTAGTCAATTGAAATTCATAACTTTAATTAATTAAATCGATCACTCTAATTATATTTTTTTTCATTTCCTATAATTATATCCTCTTTTATTAAAATCAATTGAAATTCGTGACTTTAATTAATTAAATCTACATGCTCTTGAGTTCAATCACTATACAACACATTATTTATAAAATTAACCCCTTTCATCTTATATATTGGGTCTAGCACATATAAGATTGCAACAATATGTCCAACTATATATCAATAAAAATTGAGCTTCTTCATCATCTATTCTTCTAGAACCCGAATAACCTCATGGGTATCAAATATCAATAAGATAATATTTTCTTTATCTCACACATAGTGTTAAACAATAGTGCAAAATTGGATATTTTGTTTCCTAGATAATCTAATCATAGTATAAAATAATTCCAACTTCCCACAAAGTTCTCTAGCCAAGTCTCATTAGTCTTTTGTATCCATACAAGTGTACTAAGAATCTCTTTGTCTCAGTCTAATAAACACATAACATATTGGATTGTTGACTCTAATATCTTGAAAGTTTAGTTCCATCTGGTTGGACAATCTAAAACCACCTTCTTCGTACTCATATTGTATAGTCATTGTGTAATTTCTTTAAATTTCTTGTCTTTCTTAGGTTTTGCACTCCAATATACTACAGTATTTTAAATAGAGTCAACTGCTTCCTTTATCATATCCAGCTCATCCTTCAAAATTAAATTTATAATATGCCAAAGTAATGCATGTGGAATAACCTTTCATTAATCGACAAGCTCCCAACTTGTATCTTATTCTTTAACTTTTTAATCATAACATCATTCTTGCTACAATTGTCTACTATTATGATGGACAATTTGGTGTTGATATTACAATCTATCAAATAGTCTCCTAATACGGTTGTCAACCTTTCGCTTGTATGTGGTACCTGCACATAAATGAACCTATCATATGCAAATATAACCAACATCAATTATAATATAGTGAAAGGGTAACTGATAATAATATTAAAGAATATAAATTACATCAAAATTTTATAGTATAAAGTTTAGTCATTATCAACATAATGTATTGTCACCGTTGCATAACACTTCTTTTGATTATCGATTATCTGCACGTCTATTATAATGGCAAATCATCCTTCAATACTTGATAATGTTCTTAAATTTTGTTCTTCTTATCTTCATAATGTCCTTCTTCGACGTATTCCTAGTTAGAAACTTAAAGGTTGGTTATAGTGAATTGCAAAATATTTTAAATCTTTTGGTATCAAGTATAAATAGCGAATGTTCATCTTCAATTACTATAAAAGCATTAAAAAATCTTATATGTTGCTGTTATAAGATGTTTTAGAAATTTCATAATTTCCTCTCAAATACCATTTTTTTCTACTACACGAATCTACATATCTATTTAAATGAGAAGTTCCACCATTTGAATTTCTGACCAACATCTTTTGACAATATCTACATTCGACTTTTTCTACTTCATCAATTGATCTAGTCTTATTGAAGTGATTTCAAACTCCATTTTTCAATTGACTTGGAGTTGGACTTCTATCTTCACTTAGAATGAGATTAAAAGTTTCTACTTCTATTCTTGTTACTGGATTACAACTCTCCACTAAAAAAATATACTCATCCATATGAAACAATTAACATATAAATATATATGTTATTTATAACCATAACTGATAATTTATAAACATGAGAGAGAATAGGAGAACATAAATCATAATCATAGATTTAAAGTTTATCAATTACTAACTTAACCGATCACATATAAGGGCATGTAACCATGTAAATCATCGAGATCATGTTACACAACACACACGGGCATACATGCGCGTGAATATGTTTTTGCGGACTTACACGATTACGTATTGTGAAACTCACAGTATTATAGTGACTTACATGTTACATGTTTGTGTGCACACAATTGTGTAAGCTTGCAAAATTCATAGTTTTACAATGAATTGCACGTTCATATACATAGATGTGGAATAGACCATGTAAGTCTATGGCAATACCTTCCTGACGACAACAATATTAAAATTTTCAATATTTTATAAATTCAATCTTCAATCAAAACTAAAATACGATGAAGAAATTTTACCTTGATAGTCGGGCGGCGAAGAAGCAAAATGACACTGCGGTAGGAAAGCCAGGCAGCAGAGCGGAGAGCGGAGGGGGCTATTGGAAGGTACTCGTACAAATGTGTTTTACCTTGTTTAATGGTCTTTTAATGAGTGCCCAGAGGATTTAAAGGAGCATAAACTTTCTGAAATTATGGTCAAAGCTCTCTTTACCAAAACTTTCCCTCAAAGAGAATGAATAGTGTGTAGGCCAAGCCCAATTACATAGGGGGTCCAGGTGAGCTAAATCCAAAACAGAAAGAAACCAGACTCCAGAACTCTCTGGTTTTTGGATCCCTCCATGCTTTTCTTAGAGCCATCTCCATTTCTCTCCACCTAGTTGCTTCTACCAATCTCTCCTCTTCTCTATACACTTCTGTTGTCTCCTACAGACCCCTATATATGTCTACCTCAAAGACAAATCATACATCTCAAATTTCAGACAACAAAGCATTTGTCACAAAAAAGAAGAAAACATACACAGTTTCTCCAACCAATCACAACTTCTGATTCTTGTTCTCTGTGATTGCTCAAAGCCACTAGCTTCTGATAACAGTTTTTAGTTGCTATATTTCATCCAATGGCATCAAACAAGGCTATTGGCATCGACTTAGGCACAACCTATAGCTGTGTGGGTGTGTGGCAAAACGATCGTGTAGAGATCATAGCAAATGATCAAGGCAACAGAACAACACCGTCCTACGTTGCCTTTACTGACACAGAACGTCTCATAGGCGATGCAGCCAAGAACCAAGTTGCAATGAATCCTCCCAACACCGTTTTCGACGCCAAACGTCTCATCGGCAGGCGGTTCTCTGACCCTTCTGTGCAGAGCGACATGAAACACTGGCCTTTCAAAGTTGTTTCAGGCCCTGGTGACAAGCCAATGATCGTGGTTACGTACAAAGGTGAAGAGAAGCAATTTGCTCCTGAAGAAATCTCTTCCATGGTGTTGACCAAAATGAAGGAGATTGCGGAAGCTTATCTGGGTCAGGCCGTGAAGAACGCCGTGATCACTGTGCCTGCATACTTCAACGACTCGCAGCGACAGGCTACCAAGGACGCTGGTGCTATTGCTGGATTGAATGTGATGAGAATCATCAATGAACCTACTGCTGCTGCTATAGCCTATGGTTTGGACAAGAAAGCTTCCAAGAAAGGTGAGCAGAATGTTCTTATATTTGATCTCGGTGGGGGGACTTTTGATGTTTCTCTGTTGACAATCGAAGAGGGTATCTTCGAAGTGAAAGCCACAGCCGGCGACACCCATCTTGGTGGTGAGGACTTTGATAATAGGCTCGTTAACCATTTCGTTGCGGAGTTTAAGAGAAAGCATAAGAAGGATATCAGCACCAATGCCAGGGCTTTGAGGAGGTTGAGGACTGCTTGTGAGAGGGCCAAGAGGACTTTGTCTTCGACCACTCAGACTACTATAGAAATTGATTCGCTCTATGAAGGTATTGACTTCTATGCGACTATTACCAGAGCGAGGTTTGAAGAATTGAACATGGATTTATTCAGAAAGTGCATGGAACCAGTGGAGAAATGCCTCCGAGATGCTAAGATTGATAAGAGTCATGTCCATGAGGTTGTTCTTGTTGGTGGATCAACAAGAATTCCCAAAGTACAGCAACTTTTGCAGGACTTCTTCAATGGGAAAGAGCTCTGCAAGAGCATAAACCCAGACGAAGCTGTTGCATATGGAGCTGCTGTCCAAGCTGCGATTTTGGTAGGAGAAGGAAATGAAAAGGTTCAAGAATTGTTACTCCTGGATGTTACTCCACTTAGCCTTGGTATTGAAACAGCCGGTGGTGTCATGACAGTGTTGATTCCAAGGAACACTACGATTCCTACGAAGAAAGAACAAGTCTTCTCAACTTATTCAGATAACCAAACCAGTGTGCTTATTCAGGTATATGAAGGTGAAAGAGCTAAAACAAAGGACAACAATCTGCTTGGTACTTTCGAGCTTAAGGGCATCCCTCCAGCTCCAAGAGGGGTTCCTCAGATCAATGTCTGCTTCGACATTGATGCCAATGGTATCTTAAACGTGTCTGCAGAGGACAAAACCGCTGGAGTTAAGAACAAGATTACAATCACCAATGACAAGGGACGATTGAGTAAGGAAGACATTGAGAGGATGGTGCAAGAGGCAGAAAAGTACAAGGCAGAAGATGAAGAAGTCAAGAAGAAAGTGGAAGCCAAAAATGGTCTTGAGAACTACGCTTACAATATGAGGAACACGGTGAGAGACGAGAAGATTGCAGGCAAATTGGATCCTTCTGACAAGCAAAAAATTGAGAAGGCAGTTGATGATACAATTGAGTGGTTGGACAGGAACCAATTGGCTGAGATTGATGAGTTTGAGGACAAATTGAAGGAATTGGAGGGTTTGTGCAATCCAATAATTTCAAAGATGTATCAAGGTGCTGGACCTGGAGCTGACATTCCAATGGGTGGTGATGCCCAGATGCCAGGAAGTGGTTACGGCAAAGCCAGCAGCGGTGGCGCTGGAGCTGGACCAAAGATTGAGGAGGTTGATTGAGGCTTCAAGACTAGTACTTGAGGGTGTTCTCTGTTGGCTTTCTTTCTTGTTATTGTAATCTGTTTTCTGCAGTGTCTTTTATATGCCCAGTATGGAGTCATGTCCTATAATTTGTCCATTGTAATACTTTCACTGAAGAAATTAAGAAGTTTTCTTTATTTTTTAGTCCCTTTTCTTCATTTATCCTTGTATTTACAGCAAGTGTTGTCGGATTTTGAGTTTGACCAAGAAGTTGATATGAATTTTGAATTTGCATCCATCAATTTAAAGTGACATAGGCCAAACTCAAAGGCTAAAAGCACAGAACAAACTGATCCCGTCTACAAACTGAAGTCAGGCCTTTTTTTCAGGACTGATCACAGATTGGCCTCTGCTTCAAGCAAATCCGTATTCTGTTCTTGCAAAGTTTACCATCATGTTTGGAGCTAAGCCTTTTTGTATCAGCACTAGACTTAGGCAATTCCAAGACTTTAAGTTAAAAAGAAAATGAGGTCCTCAGATCCTCTGGCCCAGGTATTCTGTACCTAACTTGTGTCAGAAGATCTGAGCCAGAAGATCTGAATCAAATAGATGACTCAAATCTTCTGACACAGGCTAGGTACAAAACACCTAGATCAAAAGATCTTATCTAAAAAATGAGGGACGTGTAATTCTTATGCGTCTCCTTAGGTAAGAAGCATCACAAGCAACAGGAAGACTTCTTATTGGACCTTTATTCTTAGGACCCATTAGAGATTTCCAAAACTCTTGTTGTGCTTTAATTTCTTCTTCCTTTCACCTGATGACAGTAGCTTTCAACTTTTAGTGTCAGTGAACATAAAGATGTGGCATTCACATAACCAAGATACGGTGAAAGAATCCATCTAGTTAATCGTTCAGTTCGAGCACGTTCATCCCATGAGGTCGGCCTAACTTGAAAACTTTTAGGCATCAGGAATTGAGCTACTTGCATGATGCAAGTCGCTTGCATCATTTATGCCCATTCCAACCGGTCACGTGTCAGTATGAATTGGCAGCATCTGGTTCAAAAGAGATTGGATTAGATACGGTGACTTTGCTCCTCTTTAACGCCACTAACAACTAAGCATCCCCTTTCGATAGAGATTATTATCTGCCGTCTTTTTTATCTTCTTCAGTGACTGACACTTCATATTTTCCCACTATATAATTTTCTAGTTTCTTGAATTTCTACCCAATACAACACCTCGCCCCCCACACAATTCTAAGCTCTCAACTTTCCAGGGAGAGAAGAAGGAAAATCCAAGGTAAAATAAGGCAGGACATGAAGTTCTGGACTCTTGCATGGCTCGTCTTGATCTTATTTACCCTGTCAAAAATGGCTCTTGGAGAATATTTCAACCTTTCAAGTCCTGTTATGGAAGCAAAGTTTCAGGGTATGAAGGGATTTTTATGTTCAATTCCTTTATCTTTTTGTTTTATTTCTTTTACAATGTTAAGTAATTAAGATGCAGGTTTAAATGTCAATGGAGCAACAATTGGAGGAGTAGAATCCAAGGAGAAGTACAAAATCTTGCAATCTGTAAAGGAGGGACGTAAAGCCAGAGGAACTTATGGTAGTGCAAATATTAACCATGACAAGCCTCGTTCAACTAACAAAGGTGCTACTCCAGTTTCTGCATGGCCCTCCATTGTTGTTTCAATTTGCATCGCGCTTGGTGTGATCTTAGCTTCGGCTTCCATATTTCCACTACCAGCATTCTAGGCATATGGATATCAGATTTGTAATGAAAGCCAGGAGAAGTTAGTCTCCTAATTGACAATGGTTCTCACGTCTTCTAATGGTATCTCAAGCTTCCATATATTTCTCCCTCATCAGGGAACAGAAGTATTTGGTTATTGTGTGTGGCTTAGGATGAAGCTGCATTGCATGTCCTTTAGTTCTTTTGGTGATTGTTTCCTATATGGTTACTGTGTGTGGCTTAGGATAAAGCTGCATTGCATGTCCTTTAGTTCTTTTGGTGATTGTTTCCTATGTAAATGTCAAAAATTGAAACTAAGACACATCACGGTTGTGAAATACACGATCTATTTGTAATCAATATGATGTGAATTATTTATGCAGGAGCTTGGTTCGGTGGCCTAAGCTCTGAAATACATTATTCTTCCTTAATATCCCAATTTCTACTTGCATTACCGGAGGTTTTCACTGTATCAATTTCTCCTCATGTAAGTTGTAGTAAACTAGTCTGCAACCACACTATCAAGAAATCAAACAACATAATCAACATTGATTGTTAGCTCTTTAGACAAAGTTGTTTTTTTCCTTTGTCAAAGTTCCTCGGGTACAGAGCATTATTAGAGAGCGGTTTTGTCATTGAAACATTTCCTTACAGGAACATTATGTAAGAACAAATACTAAGAAAAGAAGTATTTAGCAATAAGATAAGAGGGGCGTTATCAGCTTAAATCTCGTATATGAACTTGTCAAAAAGCTTCATGTGCTCAGACTGCAAAGCAATGGCTACCGATAAACTCCCATCATTTGTTGGACTTGGCAAAACGAACGATAAACCCTCGAAAGGAATTCCTCCAGGGCCCATAAAAATGGGTCTTCCCCATCCAAAATCGGCGTCATGAATAGGCAACCTCACCCAACTTGTGATCCCAAGATTCGGGTTCTTGAAAGTATGAGCACCGCGAACGAGGGCTGACAAATCAGGCTGAAGCTCCAAGTAATCAAGGGCTGACCTTAGATAATCATTGTCCATCCTGACCAAGCCATCATGAATTCTCCCTGCGGCGAACCATGTGGGCTTTGATTGAAGATCCCCGGCCACCGCCACAGGCGTCGTCGTGAAGATCACGTTACCAAAATAGCCAGGTGGGAGTGGTGGCTGCAACCTCGACCTGCCATCAGTGGCTATGTACAACTTGGTTTCTTGGTCATAGGGAAGTTCACGAGCCTTGCACACACATCTCCACACATGACCAGCCAACATCTCGTATGAGCTGTATGCAACTGTGTTGCCATCTTCGTTAGCTTTGGCTTTGAGAGCATTGAGCTGTGCTCTTGTTAGCTTAAACATAGACACGGTTGTGGTGTCATGTTTTGAGGTCTCTGGTGGCGATTTCAGTGCCGGTGGTGGTTGGTACTCGATGTGGTGGAATGCTGGTGTTGGTGGGTCTCTAGCACGGAGGAGTGTCCGGTCGATGAACGGTGGAATTGTTAGGTCGAGACATCGAGCCATGTCTGACCACGTGTTCACGAAATGAAGACCAGAGCATCCATCTGCTACGTGGTGTTGCATGCCCACACCAAGGGAAGCTCCTCCACATTTGAAGTAGGTTACCTGAATAATTACATGCAAATATAAGGGGTTCAGTTTGTCCTTAACATTAAACTGACATCAAACTGGAGGACTTATTTGCAAATATCAGTTGACGTGTAATACCTGCAAGACCAAGAGTGGATAAGTAGAGATACCGCCAGAGTAATCAACGGTGGGAATAAGCTGCCGGAGCTCCAAAGTTGGCGCAAAATCACCGAATTCGTCGATAACTGAGCTCGTCTCCGCCACCACAAAGAGCACTCCCTCTCCGTTACAGTTAATCTCAATCCGGCCATCCTCGTCCCTCCGCAACCGTCCAGCCATAGGATAGAACGGCACCAGGGCTTTTCCCAGCGCTTCCTTCATGACTTTCGGGTCAAAGAAGTTGGCTGCTCCAGTCGGCCTGTAGAAGTAGACGCTGGGCGTGTGGAAGCGCGGCACCACCAGGTCCACGTTCGAGTTCCAGAGGCCGTACCGCGGTGTCTCCGACGACGGCGGCACAAGTGTTGACTCCTTCACGGTGATTTTCATGTTCTTGATCGATCTGCCCCTGAGAAAAGAGCGCCGCCGTGAAATTAATTACATTCTTATAGAATAAGACTTTTTTAAGCGAGGTCCGACAGTTCCCTCACCAATGGCAAAGAAGGACAAGCCTACATTTTACGTGAAAAAACAAATACGTCCATATATGCACAAACCCTCCATTCAAACACATATTTGAAGTAGAATCCATGATGAAAAAGCCAAAAGAATCCCAATTATCATACCACCGAGTATTGATAATTACAAATGATAAATGTTAATGAAGCTATGACAAAATGGAATATTAGGTAACCTCTTTCATATGAAATCGGGTAGGCTCTGAGCACATTGATCTTAAATTTTGAGGGGACGACCATTCTGCTAGAGTAGGGTTCAGTTCTACAAATGTTAATGAAATCCGACCCGACAGACATCCTTGAACAACAAAAGTGTCCTCTTATTTCAGAAACATCCTACTTCTTAGTTTCTCATCGTTTGTAATATAATTCATTCAAAACAACAAAACAAAAGTGCAAGTTGGTCGTGAATCAGTTCTGTTCCTGCCAACAGACACTCGTGAAAAGCATTTCTATATTGAAAACTTGAAACAGAACATCGAAGAGTTACATATGAATCGTATCCATAACAACAAAACTAACCAAAAGATGAGTAACAGAAGCTTACCTGGAAAATTTCAGAGAGAATTGGTGGGCTTACGGAGTAAACCTGAAAACTTAGGAAGCCAGGTTTTGGTGGGAGTGCGTTGAGACCAACTAAATGAGATATCTTATTGATTTGTGTTATACATATATATATATATATACAGAGGTTGTGCAATGGAATACATATAGGGTGGTGTTGGAGTGGGGACTGAGCCATTCACCTACTCCTACCAGTTGACATCTACCATTTATCAATATATCTATAATCTCCATCTGGGTCTTGCTTTAGATCGTTTTCTTGAGACTTAAACCACGAGAAGTGTAGAAAATTAGAGGAACACAGTGCAAACTTTTCAGCCGAATAAAAGTTAGACTAATGTTTGGTGGAGTCCAGTATGGCTTGTTTACTAGTTCAAGCCTGGCACCTACCAACCCTTTTCGTGTTGTCTCTTCTTTTTTCTTTTTTAGAAATTAAATAATTTTATTAAAAATTAGAGAAGATATACATCTGAATGGATATTCCTCGTGGATAGGCCACTTGGCTCACTAGATACACGTAAAATAGCTGAAAATGACAGCATTCAACAAAAGACATTATTTGAAAATTAGGGTAAAACTAATTTTGCGTTTCTCGAATCTTTGATCTTTTACTCAATTAAGGAGGATGATTGCGATGCTCCAATGGCGATACTTGCGATGATCCATGGGACTCCTCTTCTCGGTTCTGCTCTTAGTAGCTACTTTCCTTAGGTAACCGATTCTATCTTAGACCTCTTTTAATGATTAGGGCAATTTAAGTGTCGCTAAGAAATTTCTTTGTTTTTGGAAGAGGGCGAAACTCGCTGAGGTCTTAGTGCTTCTGTGACTAGCCAGCAATTGAAGTCTTGACTCAAGTTAGTATTGTTTTCTGCTTTCTTACCTTACTTGATGCCTTCTTCAATCAAACGTTGTTGACATCTTGGATTTTGATTAATTTGGGTTTCATTTGTCTAGGAACAGGGGCTTCGTAGACTAGCCGGAAAGGGAGGATGGGGAGGACAACTCATCCATGAAAAAGTTACCAGATTTAAAGGTTTATAGAACTTCCTTTCTGTTCGTTGATAACTCCATGGTTTAATCCATTATCCGTTGATGACAGGGATTTGGATGAAACATTGATCTTAATTTGTGTTCAACCCAGAAGGAATGGGGAGATTCCAGGTGAGTCTATACTGATCATCTTCTCTATTTCCTTTGAAACTGCGAAGAGTAGTTTGCTTGTATAGTTATAGGGACTATTGTGAATTGTGAATTGGGTTTCATTTTTGACTGTGGCTTGAGTAACTAGAACATAGGAAGGATCTATCTATTTCCTTTGAAACTGCGAAGAGTAGTTTGCTTGTATAGTTATAGGGACTATTGTGAATTGTGAATTGGGTTTCATTTTTGACTGTGGCTTGAGTAACTAGAACATACGAAGGATCTATCTGAAATAGCTATTGCTATATTCTCCAAGCTAGGGCCATTCTCCTATTGTATTGTATGTTTAACTGATTGGTGATCAGTTGCTCCCTTATACTAACAGTAGTGAGATCTAATAGAGAGATTATCGAAGTAGGTTGATCTTTAACTCGTCTACTATTCCTCTCTTTCCAGATAACATGAAAACAATTAGCCACTGAGAGTAGGATAATAGCCCTATCAAACTTTGAAAAGTTCAAGTTAGGTCATTCCCATATGATATATGTGAGTCTGTCATAGTTGAAGTCAGGGACACATAGAGTGAAAAATTTTGCCTATATTCTTCTAGAGAAAACACATTCAAAGAAGATGTGATCCCTAGTTGCATTCTCTAGATTGCATAGGATACATAGCTTAGAGGAGGATAGGAATTTCAACCTATCTAAGGTACTTAGCCTATCCCACATTGTCAGCCAAAGCTAGAAAAGGTCTAAGGACCTTATTCAAGATCAAAGTGTCCCACCCTACTAGATTTACAGACCTTTCCCTCAACTTTCTGACTTCCTTAATCGTAACCACTGAAATAGGAATACCCTTCCACAAATATGTATCTTCCTCCCTATGACTTGTAAATAGAAGGATATTGAGAAGTGAAGCTTCATTTAAGGAAAGATTTCGGTTCCCATTCCTTATTATTTCTTTGAGCTTAGTGTCCTTAGGGAGTCGATTTAATAGTGACTTTGCCATTTGGTTTTGTGTTAATGGACCATTCCCTACCCAGTTGTCATACCAAAAGGAAAGTCTATCTCTTGCCCCTATCTGGCATGTAATGTGTTGATACATCTCCTCTCTCATTTTAAGAAGTTGGTTAAAGAACCAGGTATAGCTGACTTTGGATTCTAGAGCCCAAAAACTCCTTCCTTTTAGTAAATATGAATGAATCCATTCAATCCACATTTATTGTTTATCATTCAAGATTCTCCAAATCCTCTTGGACATAAGAAGTCTGTTTTTAGTAGAGATGGACTCTAATCCTAATCCCCCTTCATCTTTCGGTTGACAAATTGTCTTCCAATTTACCTTGGCTATTCCTTTCTCTCTATTCATTTTCCTCCATAGAAACTGCTTCATCAATTTTTCTACTGTTTTAATAAGCCCTTTTAAAAGAAAAATGTATGAACACCAGTAGATATTCATAGACATAATAACCGAGTTTAGTATCTGAAGTTTTTTACCATAGGAAGTGCTCTATTAGTCCATGGTCCCAATTTTTTATGGATTTTTTCTATCAAAGGAATACATTCACAGAATCTTAGCCTCCTAGATGAGATAGGCATCCTGTAACATCCCGTTACCGGAGTGACGGGTAAATTGGTAATTTAGATCGGGTTAGGATTTGGTACAGGCAAGTGTCACATTTCACATGCATTTTTGTTTTGATAGTCATTGGTAAATGATAAGTGATTGTATAAGTATATGTATATGTACATACATATATGACGATTCCCGACGTGATTATGTAATCGAAAATTTGGCTATAATAGGACAGATGGGAATTGGATTGTGAAAAGTGGAAATTGAGTCATC
>JANZLD010000005.1:9480041-9501981 GCA_026413575.1 Erythroxylum carthagenense | reverse complement strand
AAGAATGTGTGTATGATTTATGATTATGTTGACATGTGTGAGTAATTATGGCAAAGGAAAGAAATAAGATTTTTGTTGAAATTGATAAAGAATTGGTTAAAAGATGAATTTTGGGATTTGTATGAATGTATGAGAAGACGATTAAGAATTGAGATTTGGATTTGAGGATGAATTTCCAATTGGAAAAAAAATTAAGTTGCTTTGTATAAGTCTTTAATGAATGAAAAAGAAGTGAAAAAAAATTATACGGATTTCGGATTGCCTTCTATTAAATGTCTTAGGGTCTCCAACGCGCCCCGTTTGTTTTGTTTAACAAGTTTGTGTTCTCGGATGTCGGAAATTTGTTCAGTTCGTTTAAGCGATTTGATTTTCAATTCCGAGCCATTCGATTCGCCTTAGATTCGTTTTCGATTTGCTTTCGTTTGGTAAATCCGATTCTTTGATTTCGATTATGATGTTTGTTTTGGACCATTTGGGTTTAGGATCCGTTTGATTTGTTCCGCTACTTTGTGATTCACCTTTCGTTTCGAAATTTGCGATTCATTTTCTGTTTTTTTGGTTAGGGTCCGGTTCCGAGATCGGGTCCCAACATGATGTAATGTAGGAGATGTAGTAAGGCTATCCAGTGGGGTTGTCGGGGTGCAGAGGTGAATTGGGTTAGCTGGTGGATGGCAAATGTGACGTCTGGTCTGGTTAAGTTTAAATACAGAAGTTGACCCACGAGTCGACGGTAGCGATCGGGGTTATCCAGAAGGGGACCATCGTCAAGTGTATGTTTACATCCCTGAGGAAATGGGACGATGGTGTCCTTTAAACGCGACAACTGTGCATCCGAGAGAATGTTTTGTATGTATTTGTCTTGGGATAGAAAAATGCCTTATGTTGAGCAGTGCAATTCAATGTTGATGAAATATTTAGCAGGTCCCATATCTTTGATGGTGAATTGATCGTGGAGGTAAGATTTGACGTCCATAAGTAAATTTTCTAAAGGGTTGGTAAGGAGGACATCATCCACATAAATGATAAGGGCAATGAAAGTGGCAGCAGAACCTTTGATGAACAAACAGGGATCAGAGGCCGAGTGAACGAAGCCGTAGCACTGAAGTTTGGACGTGAGTTCTTAATTCCATTGGCGGCCAGCTTGTTTGAGACCGTATAATGATTTTCGTAGGCAGCAAACCTGACCGATGGTAGCTTTGCAATACCCTTGGGGAGGATGGATGTATAGTTCTTCGGTGATAGAACCGTGAAGGAAAGTGTTGTTGATGTCGCAATAGTGCAGTGACCAACTGTAGGCTGCGGTAAAGGTTATCAAGATACGGACAATGGTGAGTTTTGCAACAGGGGCAAAATTTTCTGTGTAATCCAAGCCTTCCCTTTGGCTGTATTTGCAAACGACCAACTTTGCTTTCCGGCGATCCACTGACCCATCAGCCTTCCGTTTAATTTTTAAAATCCACTTTGTGTGTAGTGCTCGTTTACCCGTTGGTAGAGTAGTCAAATCTCATGTCTGATTTTGTTCAAGTGCGTCGAGCTCCAATTGCATACGACCAACCCAGAGTGGATTAATAATAGCAGTACCAAACGACAAAGGTTCATGTTCAATATCAACGTTGACCATGAAGGAAGAAAATGATGGGAAACTAGAAAATAAAGAAGTTGAAGAAGAGGGACGTACTTGAGGTGACGACGTCGTAACTGTGTTAAGAGGAGGAAGGGAGGTGATGTAGTCCAGTAGATAAGTTGTGTGTGATCTTATCCGAGTGCTATGTCGGAGCGAGACAAGAGGTAAGGGCTGGGTAGGGGGCGATGGTTGGTGATCTACACTGGTACTGGGTATATTTGGAGAGACAATAATGGGATGGTGTTCAAGTGTTGAGATAGGAGCTGAATCTGGTGAAATGTGTTGTGGTGCATATGAGGATGGGTCGGTGATTGGAATGGGTATGTGATCTAGTGGGTTGTCAAGCATGTTAGGGAAAATTGGGGTATGAGTTTGATGTGTGTGGTGTTGGAAAGGGAAAATGGTTTCATGGAAATCAACGTCATGGGATATAAAAGTGGTCTGAGTGTTAAGGTCAAGTAATTTATATCCCTTTTGTCTTGGTAGGTAGCCTAAAAAAATGCATTGTTTAGCAAGTGGTGCTAATTTATCTTTGTGGGGGGTGTTATCTGCTGCGTAACAAAGGCAACCAAAAACATGCAAGTTGTCATATAATGGTGGTTTGTTCTAGAGCTTTTCGTAAGGTGTTTTCCAAGAGAGGATTTTTGTGGGAAGTCGATTGATAATGAAGGTGGACATGAGTAGAGCTTCCCCCCAGAAGTGTTTAGGTAATTTTGCTTGGTATAGGAGGGCTCTAGTAATTTGAAAGATGTGTTTATGTTTGCGTTCAACAACGCCATTTCGTTGAGGGGTATAAGGATAGGATTTTTGGTGAGCTATGCCTTTTGTTTGCTAATATTCTTTAATTCGGTTATTTACAAACTCGATGTCATTATCAATGTGTATACTAATGACCGAAGATTTGTATTGGTCTCCAATCATGGCCGTGTAAATTTTCAGAGTTTCATAAACTTGGTCCTTACTACTCAATAAATAAGTCCACGTACCTCTCGTGAAATCATCAACTATGGTTAAGAAATATCTCGAGCCATCAAAAGTTTTGACCCCATAAAGGCCCCATAAATCAAGATGTAATAGCTCAAAGGGTTGTTAGGTTGATGGATTGTGATTAGGAAAAGGTTTTCTGATTTGTTTTGCTAAGGGACAAATATCACACACAATAATTTTTGGAATCGAAAATGAATAAGTTTCCCTTTTGATATGTGTCCTAGGCGTAAATGCCAAGCATCAAAGTTGTCATGTATATGATTAACAACTGGGTTTGTAACATAGAAATCTAGAGGAGGACATTTTAAGGTGGAAGGTATGAACTGATTCTCTGCTCCAATTTTGTATATCCCCCCTTCCGCCTCACTTACAGCCACGATATCGTTAGTTCATAGGTCCTGCAAATACACTTTATCAGTCACAAAAATGATGCCAAATGTTGTTTTGGGTAGCTAGTTTATGAACTGACAACAAATTGTGGTGGAATGTAGGTATGTGAAGGACATTGTTTAATTTTAAGGTTTTATGGAAATCAATATGTCCAACATATTCGACCGTGCTATTTGAACCATCTGGGAGAGTTACTGGGTTAAAGTGGGAAACTTTGGTTTTGTTGGTAAAGAGGGTGAGATCTGTTGAATAGTGATTTAGAAATTACTATTAGTTGTTTCTATTATTTAGGGGCGTGTTATATGCAGTTGAGTATTTTTAGGAGTCAAGTTATTTAGCTTAGTCAAAATAACAGTAGTTATTAGTTCCTAAAATTTAGTCTTAGTGGTGTGTTAGTGGGTCACGTTTCGTTATTTGTGGCTTCTGTTAGTTGAGTCTAGTCCTTATTTAAATGATGTACTTGACCTTTGTTTGATGATTGAAAAAGCAGCAGGCTTTTAGTTTGCATCAACACCTTTTCCTACTAATATATTTTATTCTTTGCTTTACTTTCCCTAATAATTGTGATATCAGAGCCATGGTAGTGGAAAAGACAAAAAGGCAAAGTTCTTTTTCACTTGTTTGGTTCGGTCAATTAGGATTGGAAGGAAAGGGAAAGTAAGAGAGAGAAAAGGAGAGGCAAACACTTGAGAGGTCAACAAAAATTACAGAAAAAAAATTACAGAGTGAATTTCGAAGAGGATTTTGCATATCCAAATTGAGAGCAACACCATGGCTACTAATGATGCTTCCGCAATAGTTCAGCAAGCAATTCCCATTTTCAATAGAGATAAATATGATTTTTGGAGCATAAAAATGAAAACTTTGTTCAAGTCTCAAGAACTCTGGGACTTGGTAGAAAATGGGTATGATGAAACAGATACAAATGATCAAAGGTTACGAGAGAACAAAAAGAAAGATTCAAAGGCCTTATTCTTCATTCAACAGGCAATGCATGAGTCAATTTTTTACAGAATTGTAGCTGCAGAAACTTCCAAGGAAGCTTGGGAGATTTTGAAGAAGGAATTTCAAGGCTCAACTAAGGTAATGACTATCAAACTCAAGTCCCTTAGACGTGAATTTGAAAATTTGAGGATGAAGAAGGGTGATACTGTTCAAGATTATCTAAAGTAGCTACCCTTGTCAACCAAATGAAAGCTTATGGTGACAAACTTAGTGATGAAAATATTATGTCCAAGGTTCTTAGAAGCCTTACAGATAGATTTAACCATGTTGACAAACTTAGTGATGAAAATATTATGTCCAAGGTTCTTAGAAGCCTTACAGATATATTTAACCATGTTGTTGCTGCCATTGAGGAATCCCATAATCTTTCCATATATGGCTTTGATGAATTGATGAGTTCGTTACAAGCCCATGAGGATAGACTTAATGCCTCATAAGAAAATGTTGAGGAAAAAGCATTTCAAATGACAGAGGAGTCATTTTTCATAGGGAGGTCAGAAAATTCAGGAACTAGAGGGCATCGTGGCAGAGGTGGTTTCCAGGGTCGAGGTCGAGGTCCATTTGGTGGTGATCGTTGACAAATTAAGAGCGGCATTGAATGTTATTACTGCAAAAAATTTGGGCACAAGGAAGCTGATTGTTGGGCAAAGCAGAGGGATGAGAAAAATCAAGCAAATTTCACAAAGAAGTCAGAAGAAGAAAGTAACCTGTTCATGGCTCACTCCCTTGCAAATGCAGTATCCAATGATGTTTGGTTCATAGACAACGGTTGCTCCAATCACATGACTGGCCTAAGGCAATTGTTCAAGCAACTTGATGAATCACAAAAGTCTGAGGTTCGACTTAGAGATGACAAGCTCATTAAAGTTGAAGGGAGAGGTACTATTGCTATCCAAACTTCTAATGGCAATATAAAGCTTCTTCATAATGTGAAATATGTTCCCTCTTTAGCCCATAATTTGTTAAGTGTGGGGCAATTGATGTCTAGTGAATATTGGATTATGTTTGATGATGATACATGTAGCACTCGTGACAAGAAGTCAGGGTTGAAAATTGTTGATGTTAGGATGACTCAAAATAGAATGTTTCCGTTAGAAGTTTCTGATGTTAAAAATTGTGCTTTAGTTGCTAATGGAAGTACTGAGGCGAGTTTGTGGCACTTGCGGTATGGTCATTTGAACATTAAGGGGTTGCAATTGTTGGGTCGTAAGGATATGGTTGTTGGTTTACCTAAGATTGATACTCTTAGTTTCTGTGAAGGATGTGTTTATAGCATAAGAGAAGTTCCTTTCCAGTAGGCAAGTCATGGCGAGCTAGTACTTGCTTAGAGTTGGTGCATGCTGATTTGTGTGGTCCCATGAGTGTTGATTCGCTAGGTGGGAGTCGCTATTTTCTACCCTTTACAGATGATTATTCACGGATGAGCTGGGTATCTTTTTGAAATTCAAGTCTAAATCATTTGCGAGTTTCAAGCAGTTTAAGGTATTTGTTGAGAAGCAGAGTGGCTACCAGATCAAGACTCCACGAATAGATCGCGATGGTGAGTTTGTATCAAATGACTTCAACACCTTTTGCAAGGAGAATGGCATTCACAGGGAACTCACAACCTCATATACACCATAGAGAATGGTGTAGCTGAACGGAAAAATCGCACTGTTGTGTAAATGGGGAGAAGTATGTTGCAAGAAAAGGGTATACCAAAGTGTTTTTGGGCTAAAGCTGTAGTTGTTGTCGTGTATTTGCTGAACATCTCACCCACTAAGGTGGTCCTTAATCAAACACCATATGAAGCATGGAGAGGTAACAAGCGTAAGGTAAGCCATTTGCATGTCTTTGGTTGTATAGCTTATGCTTTGGTACCTTCTCAAACTCGTAAAAAGCTTGATGAAAAATCAAAAAAAATGTGTATTTATTGGCTATAGCACTCAATCCAAAGCTTATAAGTTATATAATCCTATAAGTGGCAAGGTTATCATTAGCAGAGATGTAATGTTTGATGAAGCAGCAAGTTGGAACTTTAGCACTGCCAATGAGAGTTCAAAATCTTAGTTACCTATTGATGATATTAATGGTCAAGCACCTACAGCACTACCTATCTCCTCTCCACCAGAAAATTCTCCAACAGCAAGCACTAGTCCAGCAAATAGCCAAAATTCCAGGCCATCCAGCAGCAGCAATTCCACTCCAACAAGTACTTCTTCCAATGAGACTCCACCAAGGGGCAAGTTCCGATCACTTAGAGAGATCTATGAAAATTATTCTTTTGCTCTATATGTCACAGAACCCATAACCTTTTAGGAAGTAGCTCAATCATAAAATTGGCGTGATGCAATAATGGCAGAGATGTTAACTATTGAGAAGAACAAGACATGGGATTTGGTGGATCTTCCTGATCACAAGGAACCCATAGGACTCAAATGGGTGTTCAAGATCAAGTATAATGCAGATGGGAGTACAGAGAGATTCAAAGCAAGGCTTGTAGCTAAGGGGTATGCACAACATCAAGGCATTGACTATGATGAAACTTTCTCACCTGTTGCTCGTTTTGAAACAGTGAGAACTTTGCTATCGTTAACTGCTAAGCTCGGCTGGCTCGTGTACCAGTTTGATGTAAAATCTGCATTCCTCAACGGGGAACTAGAGGAGGAGGTCTATGTTTCTCAACCTGATGGCTTTATTGTTAATGGCAATGAGAGCAAAGTATACAAGCTCAAGAAGGCTCTTTATAGGCTAAAGCAAGCACCACGGGCTTGATACAACAAGATTGATACATACTTCTTGAATAATGGGTTTGAAAGAAGTGAAAGTGAGCCCACGCTTTATATGAAAAGGCAAGGTACGAATAATTTTCTTGTGATTTGCATTTATGTTGATGATATGATTTATAGGGGATCATGTGAAAGTTTGATTGTTGATTTTAAGTCAAGTGTGATGAAGGAATTTGAAATGTTAGATTTGGGAATTTTGCAATACTTTCTTGGCCTTGAAGTGAAACAAGGTGAAGATGGGATCTTTGTTTCACAAAGAAAGTATGCAATGGATCTTTTGTTTAGATTTGGTATGCATAATTGCAAAGTGGCTGCTACTCCCATGAATGTGAATGAGAAACTGCAGCTTGAGTATGGCACAAGGCTGTTGATCCAAGTTACTACAGAAGGTTGATTAAAGGCCTAAACTACTTGACACACACGCGTCCTGATATCATGTTTGTTGTTAGTGTATTGTCCAGGTATATGCACTATACTATAGTGCAACATTTAGGTGCTGCCAAAAGGGTTCTACATTATATTGCAGGGACTTCTGATTTCGAGATTTGGTATTCTAAGCATGCAGATTTGAAGCTCGTTAGATACATTGACAGTGACTGGGTAGGATGTATAGATGACAGAAAAAGTACTTCCGGTAATGTTTTTAACTTGGGCTCAGGAGCAATTTCTTGGAGTTCAAAGAAGCAAGATGTGGTAGTATTGTCGTCATTGGAAGCAGAATATGTTGCTGTAACTTCAGCAGCTTGTCAAACACTTTGGTTGGGAAGATTACTGGTTAATGTTCGTTGTAAGCAAGAAGCTGCATCAAAAATATTTTGCGACAATAAGGCAACAATAGCAATGACAAAAAATCCAGCTTTTCACAACAGGACAAAGCACATTGACATTCGCTATCATTTTATTCGTAATTTGATAGCAAAAAGTAAGATCGAGTTGAAGTTTTACAACACCAGTGATCAAGTTGTTGATATCCTTACAAAGGCACTTCCTCAAGCAAAGCATGATTATTTCCGAAAGAAACTTAGAGTTTGTATTTTTAAATCAAGGGGTGTGTTGAATAGTGATTTAGAAATTACTATTAGTTGTTTCTATTATTTAGGGGCGTGTTATATGCAGTTGATTATTTTTAGGAATCAAGTTATTTAGCTTAGTCAAAATAACAGTAGTTATTAGTTCCTAAAATTTAGTCTTAATAGTGTGTTAATGGGTCATGTTTCGTTATTTGTTGCTTCTGTTAGTTGAGTCTAGTCCTTATTTAAATGATATACTTGACCTTTGTTTGATAATTGAAAAGGCAGCAGGCTTTTACTTTGCATCAACACTTTTTCTTACTAATATATTTTATTCTTTGCTTTACTTTCCCTAATAAGATCATGGCTCATGTGGGTTAAGGCCCCCGAATCCACTATCCATGTACAATTGCCAGATTTGCTACTGTTAAAACTAGAAGGGTTTGGAATCATACCTGCGTAACTATTGTAAGCTACGTGATTAGCATTAGCCGATGATTTACCCTTAACCATGCGCATCAGGTCTTGAACTTGCATTGTAAGGGCTGTGATATCTGCTTCAGTTTTAGACTGGGTGTTTGGTTTTTTGTTCCTCCAGTGAGCTACTTACAGACATTGCAGTGAAAGTTGTTTTGCCCTTCTTCTTTTGCAACTCTTTGTACCACTCCGGTATTCCATGAAGCTGAAAATAGGTGTCCTTCGTGTGTCCCTTCTCCCTACAATGTTCGCAAAACTTTTCATCTCTTCTGTTTCTGAAATATTTGCCAATAGGATCCCTGCTCCCCTATCTTTTGTAGTTGTTAGGGGTGGCCATGAGTGCCACTCCTATCTGAATCGTATTTTTAACGATGACATTTTTTTGTTTTTCTATCGTTAATATCATAGAATATGCTTTGTTTACCTACGGTAAAGGTTCAAGCAATATGATTTGGCTTATCACGGTAGCATACTCTTCCTTGAGACCCAACAGAAATTGCATCAATCGATTGGTGTTAAAGACTTCCAAATTCTTTCCCGCGTTTTCACAGCTGCACATACTCATCAGCATCAAAGAATCCAGGTCGTTCCATAACCCCTTTAGTTTTGTAAAATAGACAGTTACGATGCTGTTACGTTGTGTTAAGTTGTTTACTTTTTGCATGATTTCATCCAGGTGAGGCCCGCTATCTTCTCCATAACATCCCTTTAATTCATCCCAGAGGTCTCACGCCGTTGTCAACACTAAGAAAGAATCAGAGATTTCCTTTGACAATGAGTTTATAATCCAGGCTATGACCATATTGTCTGCCTTTTTCCATTTCTTCATGAGTTTGTCATTGTCAACAAGCAACAGGTGGTTGTAGCTCACCTTTCACGAAACCCAACTTCCCCTTAACTTTTAGTGAGATAATCATCGACCGACTCCATGATAAGTAGTTTGCTCCTTCGAGGGGTGTGTTGACGAGTGGATTTCTTGGGTTATCTGTCGCAGTAATGCTATAAGCTTCCTCATCTAAGACAATTTCGTACTGTCTTCCATCTCTATTTTTGGAGTTTGTAGGGAGTACGTTTTTATAGGATAAGGCAGAAACACTACTCTGATACCATGTCACTCTTCATAAAGGAAGAGAATTTCATCTATTATTGAATGATCGTAAAACGCTTATATACAAGAGGTGTAGCTGTACAGGAGGAGTATGTTCTCTCTCATCTAACTAACTATTTATTCCATCATGATTATTTACAGTAGTGAAAATAACGGTTGTCCTGACATGTACGGGTCGCATGATGCAGAGGGTGGTGGTGTGGGCCTGTCGACACATATTAATCATCGCGCCTTCAGGATTCGTTACTAACCTCGTAATAAGTATTAGTAAACAGCTTGATGTATTCCTGCATGAACAGAAAAAGAAAAACAAGGGAGTACCGAAGAGAGGAAAAGAGAAATGGGAATCTATAGTATCCAACGTGTGTGCCAACACAGAAAAGGGGATCAAGAAGAAGCGCCTGTCATGAACAAAATGAGCTTGATGTTTACTGTCTGCAAAATGCAAGGAGTTTTATTATATTATGTTATATGTGCTTAATTTGATCAAGAAATCTTACCCTAACATTATTTGGATCGTTAGAGAGCTCTAAGTCCAGCTTATCCAGAAAAATGACAGTGCCGGCCAGTGGAGGTAACGGTTGTGCTTGTGATGAAGCTGCACCTGCATCAGACGCTGCCATTTCAAGGAAGAAGATTTGCTGCGTTTCAATGAGATTCTTTTCCTGTAATCTAACATAACATTCTGGTTTACAGAGCTAATTCTTGTTGTTCCACGTGCTGTTCCTTTGCATGCATGTCTTGTACTTCATCAATGCATGCAGGTCTTATTTTGTAACCATACCTACGTTTGTTCCATTTTCGTGTTGCTGCATGCTCATTCTGTTTGCCTTCATTTTCACCTTCTTGTGCTAATACTCTACATCTTCAACTGCTATCTATAAGGTTTTCTTTGTTGCATGATCAGTGCTTTCCCAGTTTTAAATTCCGAAATTTAGCAATTAACATGAAATCTTAGGAACATAACTTCAAAACTTCAATTTGTGGTAAGATAGGTCACATTTCTCTTGAAGACTATTTTTGTTTCGCAATTTAAAATTTTTTAAATAAAGAGCACCGGTTATAATTCCAAAAATCTTGAATGGTGCAGTCTATATTAAAAATTTAGCAAAATCCACTGATTCAGATAATAGTAAGGCTCAAAGCAGCAATTTCAAACAGGGAGCTAAAGACGAAGTGCCACTCGAGAACACTTTTTTTAAAAAATGCTATGCCGCACCAAACCATCATATGCAATCTATAGGGTTTCAAGTCTTTCAATGTTCAATGGAAATTTCTAATTGTTCTCAATAATCTGTAGTACATTGATTCTTAGTGGAGAAAACGTGCCTCGTCAGTCGTCAAAGTGAAGGCTGTCGGATTGAGAGTGTAGCTTTAGATAGCCACAAAAACGTATTTACAGAATCCTATAGAAAAGGTGTACTGAAAACTGGATCATTAACAATCACAAGAATTCAGTTCCTGAGTGGAAATTCCGGCTCTGCGATCCTTGAGCTCAAGCTTCTATGGCAGAAAATGTTTCTTCGATTGGTTCGCCTCAAAAACCCCCGATTAGTTATCTTTGGTCTCCGCTGAAGAATTGCTAGAAGAGGGCTGTAAATGATGAGAAGAAGGCTGGTGCTGCTGAGGAGCAGTTGTGTGGACAGATTTTTTAAACTGCACCAGGACCATGGTCATGTTGTCACATCCTTCGCCGCCAGCTGTGGGTGCCAAACACCGATCGAATACTTTCTCACAAACTGCTGAGAGCTTATTTTCCTGGATGGATTAGGAGAAATGAATCATTAACTCCTGGATTTCATATTCATATGGCTTTAAGAACTCTCATCAGAACTTACAGTGTTTAACAGCTCCCGCACATAATCCACCAGTTGTTGACTGGACATGCAATCCCTGGTAAATAGCTGCTTTGTCAGACATATTAAATGATACAGTTGAATAAATTAAGATATAAATTTACAGAAGCAAATTAATCAATTATTAAACTACTAGTTTTCAGCACTTATTCTCTACTTAGGTGGACAAGGAGCCTTTTAACTCCGTGTGGGAGATGCAGAAGGATGGTGCTGCTATGAACGCATTAGTTTTGTTTAGGAATTGGTAGTAACTTCATGCATACTCGTAAAGGTGGCACGATCATCTCAATGCCTTAATCACGCCTTCCAAGTAGTTCCAAATGGATGATTTGGAGCTATTCTAGGATAACTAATTGCTTGCTTCCAAGTCCAGACTGGAGACAAAAATAAAAGGTCATTTCCGACTAAGTTCAATTTTGTGAAAGGGAAGAGGGGCTAATGTAGCTAATAGCAGAGGCAACAGAGTCAGCAATCTTTGGTGATACCAGCAGTACTACCACCACTGATGTAATAGTAATTAAGGTGTGAGCATGAGTTTGTAAGGGTAGGGTCAAGAATGATTGTTCAATTAATGAATGATAAGACAAATTGGTAACGGAAAAGGATCTACGTTGAACTTAATGTGTAAGGATATTTAACCCAATCGTTTGAATCAATCTAGACAACCCCCATTCGGCCCTCTTTATCATTACACATCTGCATGTCACACAAACAATAACAGTTCTATGAACTGACAGTTTTACGTTTTGAGTCCCACCAAAGATTCTCCATTTTGCTCAAATAACTTCTAACATTATCCATTAATCATTGCCGTACAGCTATAGAAAGGCACAAAAACGAAAAAAGCAAGTATAATATATTGCTGGATAGCACTTACCAAATCCCATCACAAGCAAGAACAAGAAACTCATCATCCTCACAGAGTTCAATCTGTTCAATCAGTATAAACGCAAAATAAGAAAATAGTTATGGTGGAAACAAGCACGACACAGACAAATACTTGGGGACAAAACGAATTCAAAGTAAAGGCTCCCTTCTCCAATCCCATTTCAGATGACATTATTAATACATTCTTATAAGGCAAACCATGAATTAAGGGCTACTATATTTTGAAGTCAGAAACGCACAAGCATGTAATGTTCACGTGGCACCAAAACTCAAACGAAATATACACAGAATCATCTTTATTTGACCTATAAGCACCCATCGAACGTTCTGCAACATCTTAACCCAAACAATGCACTCAAAGATGGAGAAAGAGGGGAGTGAATGAAGTTGCAGCAGTTATGACATACAGTGGTTATATCTGGATAGGCAGTAACAATTTGCTTCTCAGCAGGCAGTGTTTTGTTCTGCTTGAACTCCATGTCTCCTGCAAATATTATATTTGACACAATGAGATTAGTTGAACAGAGCAGAGAAATCCCCTTACTTTCTCCTACAGAACTTGCGCCATTGTCACATACCGATTGCCCTTGCCAAGTTTAAACTTCCATTCACTCTCCCCACTTGGATAAATCCACCAGCCTTCAGAATCCTATCTCTCTCAATGTCAAGTTCAGGTTTGTGATCCTTGGACAAATTACATGCCTGCAAGGGACTATTCACATGAGACAATGAACAAATGGAATCTAGAAAAAGAAAAGTCATTTGGTAATAACCATCTTATGTTACATTGGAAGACAGAGTCAGTAATACATACAAGTACGACACCTTATAGGCTTTAGGCTCTCTATATAATATAGGTACAAAAAATAGGACCATAAAAATGATTTAGGACCAGACATTTCCATTATCTTGGTCAATTTTAAGTTCTTTAAGGCAAGATTTCAGCAGGCATGTTATCTTTTTCAGCTACCAATCCCTTTCTTGCAACTAAGAGAAAAAGTTTGGCCTTTTAGGCTTTGAAATTATTCAGTTAACAGCGAGGATGGATATAGCACAATTTCTAAACAATTCCTTTCAGATAAATTTATGTCCACATAGTGATTGATTGGTGGAATGTGATAAGGCTGACAGTGATGCATCAAATGGATGTGACAAGAATATTGGCCAGCACTTAAGGATGGTGACACAGAGAATAGGGAAGTGAGAGATAACCAAGAGTCAAATCGAGAGGTAAATTTCCCCTGTAAGGTGTAAATTTAATCAACTTTAACTATCTATTGCCCTAAAAAAGCAACGATAATACATACTTCAAATTTTGTTCAACTACAACATAAGTCATTCTTACATTTGATATCTCTCTCCAAGTTCAATTAGTTATACACAGCTGGTTTTCAATAACATTCCGCCTAAGAACAACTATGATTGCCATTAAATAAGTATATACTGTTCAAAACAAGGGGAGAGATGTGGCATGGACATTATCACTGACCTCAAGGCAATATTTTTGAGAAAAGAAATTAAATCATGATATTATTAGTAAAATGATAGTAACTGGTGAATGATAGTGTGCTAACATTTACGCACAATAAAATCCCAACATTTGATTTGTTAATGGTATATGTGTAGCGAAGGCAATAGGAACAGTTATAAAAATCAACTTTACTATGTTGAAAATCCTGGGAGGCAAAGGAGTGTTGAAAAGGAGCTCAGCAGCTGAAAGATTAAATCAAACAAAGATGGAATACATTACCTGTCCTTTCCTTGAAATAACACAACGAGAATCACCAGCATTTGCAACAACTAGTTGGTTGTCTCGAATGATTGCTACACATGCTGTGCTTCCAGAATTTGGTCCATGAAACTCAGAATGAGGTCCCTAGATTTGCAAAGCAAAATTGCCCCATGTCACGCTCATTTTTACTGACATTAATAAATGAGATGCTTAAAACTGAAAATATTTCATTGAATTACATCCTCAGAAGGCCAATCATCAAAATGGCCATTGGCTTCCCCACTCCTTGGAGACCATATTAACCCTTCAATCATACCAGAAACTTTATCTATCTTATCACCCAAAATGGCTAATTCTCTCCATCCCCTCTGCCCACGCATCATCTCATCCATTCTGCAGGAACCAACATCAAGGTCAAATTGCATGAGACCATAACGGTTCTAGAAATATAAATCAATACTGACAGAAAACAATAACAGGACACAGCGAAGAAAGCAATCATCGCAATACCAATCACACAATTGACATGATCAGCTGACAGGTGATATAATTATCGGCAATAATTAGACACCAGTAACACAATATGATACTGCCAATGTCAAATTGACCAGGCTATTATAAGTGTATCGTGCCAAAAAATACTACAGGAAACACATATCAGGTTCCATGTCGTGACATCTTCCGCACTAGTAATAAATTAAAATCAGATATTAAATGGACATAGTAAAATAAAAGATAATCAAATTACCTGAGAAAAGTTTTCTCCAAAGCAGTGCCTATATCTCCAGCTAAATATGCTTCATGCTTGAGCACTTGTTGATGAAGATACTTGGCACAGAACTTAGCCACTGCTTGTCCTGGAAGGTGATGAAAAGGTAAAATAAGAGCATAGCTGCTTACTACTAACTTCACAGAAGGCTTAAAATGTACTGGTATTTCAAGCTTCACAAAACTTCAAAAAAATTTGTTATCATTCTTTATTGTGGTATATGTCAGTCTTTTCTAGCAATATTCCACTACATACATTTCCATAAATTATAGTCCAAATTCCACTCAACTTTTGTTGTTCAAAATCAAACCAATCACTACCTACTATTCCAACCCAAGTTCAGTATCATATAGCCGAAGTCTCAAATCCTTGTTGTCAAGCCTTTATCACCAAGAGTTTCCCAAACATAAATTTTTCAAGTAATAAATCTTTTGCATATCTAGACTTCCAACTCACAGAGAATTATGAATAGGACATGCAAAGTAGTTATGACTTTAAAATTAGAAAATATAAACCAACATTATACTAGGACAAGGATCAAGGTTGCCACTAAAGTTCCACAAAAACACAATAAATTTGAACTCAGAACGCAAGAAATTTTACCAAAATCATAGGAGTCATTACATTAACGTAATAACAAGAAAAACCAGAATAAAGGAGCTTACCTCCATGGCCATCGTAAACACCAAAGAAAGATGTAGAAGCGTCCAAATCTGGATAAGCTGCATGCTGTTAAACACCTCATATAAGTTGAATATGCTAGAAATAACACTTAGTGCCATCCAATGATTACAAGTCTTATGACCATAATTAAGATGGTATAATAGTTAATGATAAGTTAAGACTCTAATCTTACTTAAGTTACTTTACTCACCAGATATAGAGAGTTACGTTATAGCTACAATATCCCCTTCCTAAGTAGTTGTAATTGCAATGGCATATAAACCATAATCGTATAAACATCAAAGAAAAACAGAATTGTTTGAAGTCCTTGAGACGGGTAAACAGCGGTCGAGTTGCATCAAACTAATTCTCAAATGGATATGCTCTAGTAACAAATATAAAGGCGCAGATATAAAAGAAGCAAATTTGTCATCATTCCATTGAACATTTCTGTTGAGGGTGACCACTGACCATACAGACACATTGACACCTTCTATTAAACTCACTCATATGTGTCAACTTTAATACCAATTGACCTACAGAAAACTCAACAACCAAACCATTGGGAGTTATTTTAAAGAAATTGACCACATTACAAATTTTAGGTTTGCGAAAAGGAACCTTATTCTGATCTTCGGAAGAACCATGAGATTAGCCGAATCAAATTCAACTATATTTCCTACAACTGATAATTTTTGAAAGTACAAACAGAAAACCAAATATTTTTCAGCACTGGTTAAAGATAAATCTTAAAACTTTAGAGGCATCATGCAGAATGGATATTCATAGCAAGCATGTTTAGGGCAGAAAGTGAAAGAGAAATTTAAAAAAATACTCACTGCATCTTCCATTGTTGAACGCCACCCCTGCATTGAGGAGACACCGTATCGAAGTTTAGCATTTTCACCATCTTCTGATGCCTTATCTGTCTTAGGGGAGCTGAGATATACCCCCATGTTTCCTATATCGAATCACAATCTACGTCAGATACAAATAATGATCTACAGAAACGGAAAGAGGGCAGAGAGCACAAGTGATACTTCAAAAATTTTCTCTAGTTTCACAAAAACTTGTATTGAACCATCTCCGCGCATCCAAGCATCAAAATTCACGCGAAGCAAGCTAATTCACAAGCACACTTCAAACAAACTCAAATACCGATATCGAACTAAATTCCAGGCTGATGTTTTCGCATTCTTCCACTTGAATTCAAAATGTTAACCACATATCAGGTTTGAATACAAATTTCCAACACGCATGCACGTACGTGAAAACCAATCTTTAAATCAAGATCCAGCTACTCACTGGCCACATCTAACAGATGAAAAAGAAATCACAAAGAAACAAACGAAAAAAAATCCCAAATTCCGGATCAAGAAAAAACAACATAGACAAAAACAACTATTGAAAAGAACATTTTGGAAGCAAATCAAGCCTCAAATTGAGCAAAACCATAATAAAGCGAAGAGTCTCATTCCAGCCTTATCTAACACAATCCATTGACAGCACACGAACAAACAAACAAATTCCATTCCGTTTCCATTTTCCCGTACCTTTCTCGGAAACCAAACAGATCTCCCATCAAACACCAAACACACAAGACGATAACCAAAAATAGTACATTGATTGTACATGACAAAACAGAGAGAGGCAAAAACTGGAGAAAAAAGAAATCACAGCAAGAGGCGAGAGTATTAGTTTCTGGAATGGAAGATGAAATGAACAGAGAGAGAAAGAAAGTGAAAAACTCACTTCCCAGTTGCAGAGACCGTACAGTTAAAGCGCACACTGACTCCAAAATATGAAGAGAATGGTTTTCAACCTTTGAGCGCACACTGACTCCAAAATATGAAGAGAATGGTTTTGGCGTTGTTGCTGCTGTTATCTTCTTCTTATTATTAAAAATTAGAAATGTCCGAAAATCTCAACTAATTGGTAATTACTAATCTCATCGTCATATAACTACACATCCACACGCTTTTTTGGGTTTAAATTCAAAATCCTCACTTAACTTTAATCAAAGAGCCTTCCACGCGTCCTGCACGTGCACTATTCATTGCTTCACTTATGTATAACAACATTATTAAAATTTGTTAAACTCATTTCTTCGTATTGAAAGAAAAAATTTTAAAATACATAATTAAATTCTTTTATATTAGGGATCAATTTATTTCTTATTTAGTGATAACAAATTTCAGTATATTAATTTAAATTTTAATTAATATTTTCTATCTTTAATAAGATACATCAAATATCTACTCTAATTTTTCTATGGTAAAAAAAATAAAAAGTAATTTAACAATAAAATTTTATTCAATCGTTTTCAATAACACAAAATGTTATTTTCAATAAATGAGAGATACAATAACGACAACAACAACAATCTAATAAAATCTCGCTGATACCGGAGTCGATCCTGAGCAAGAACACGCAGGGCATATGTTCAAGGCTCATTTTTGACCTGTCTCTATTTTGTGTCATTATATTTCTTACGAGGGTTCATTCATTCTTGACACTTATAAAGAATAAAACTAGGTAAAATAGGTCCTTTTTTTATTTTGCCCATGATATATAAAATATTAAGAGTTGACTCGACAGATACGCAAGGTTTAGAGAAGTTCAATAATATACAATCTTATTCTTAAATAATAAAGATATTTTTTCAAAACTCAAATAGTACAAAATACCTAGTTAATTTTTTGTTTGTTAATTTTTGTATAATTTTAATTTTGGTGAGATTTAAAAATCGTTATTATCAAGATTTAAGAAAATTACGATTGATTCTTTTCTTTCATTATGTTTCAATATACCCTTTTGTTTTGATGGTTATCTTACAATTTAAGATAATATTTTTTTTATTTTATTTTTTTGTGGGTTGGTTCTCCATATTTGATGGATTGTTATTTACCCTTTGTGAAGTTCCAACTGTCGGCCGATGTGTCGTTTATTAAAACATAAAATATTGAATAAAAGGAAAAAAGTAGTGACATCATTGGATTTGGACATAGTGCAAAAAATCGTGGTGCCAACGTGCCACAGCGACACGACGCTTGCGATAATTCAAAATGCTTATGATAGTTTATTGTTCTACTACTTTGGAAATGACATCTTGTTCGATAAAGTACACTCAAAAGTCCTCGAGACCTATCCTTTCAGAAACCTTTGAATTAAATTTCATACAGTGTAAAGTTTCCAATTTTTTATTCCTACGCTAATCATGATTAGGAGCTTCCGCCAGGCTTGATGTGGCCGAGCTTGAGCCTTGAGCGCAGTCTAAATTTTGACTTCATTCAAAATTTTTAATTTTTTAAATTAAAATTAAAAATAATATTTTGTCATAATTATCGGCCCTGAAGTTAAGTGTTCCTAGGCAATTCAAGTTCATGGCTCGATGTCTTATCAAATGGAGCCTTATTTATTAACTTTAAGTCAAGTCAGATTAAGTAAAGCAAGGGCAATTTGTCAAATCTAATCATGATGTAAAAGATAAAGTTATTGTTCACTTTTTTCTAATATGACGTATATATTTTTAGAACTTTAACAAACAAGATCCGAAAGATAAAATATAATTAGAAAACTAATATTGAGACTACACCAAAGTCAAAAGCTAGATATAATTTATCTCACAAAGTTTTCCAAAATCTTTAAGATAATTCATGTAGATATCACTTAATTTGTACTATAACATATATAAAATGACACCATTTGTATCCTCAAGCTTAACTTTATTAGGTGTTCTTCAAGTCTCTATCTCGACACTCGTTATTAACACCTAGATGAAATCTTGTTGAGGTGCAAGATTTACAGGGTGTTTGAAATAGTATGAATTGAATTCAAGTATAACATTGAATTCAATTTAAGTGTTTGGAAATATAAAACTCATCATTCTTTATAAATTGAATTCACTTGAAAAGTATCAAAATTGAATAACGAATTGAGAGTTCAATTTTTCTTTTGAACGTTGAAAATATCATTCCAATAGTACCCATCTAATCCTATCATATATCTCTTCGTCTTAAGCAACCCCTCCCACTAAGAAACGGAACAACACCACCTTCTCCACGAATCAGTACCTCCCACTGTATCCAGGTTTTCCCTTTTCTTTGATTATGGGTTTCTTTTTCTTTTTCTTTTTTTGTCTATAATCATCATTCTCTTTTAGATCCATCGTTCGATTTAGCTTCTCCTTTCATTTTCTCATCCTGTCTACATTCTATTGATGATATCACTTATAATGAAATTGATGTTTATAACTTACTCAATGTAATTGTGAATGTTTATTATTTAATAAGATTATTTTTTAGTCAATGATAAAAATGTTATATAAAATAACTGAATTCATTTTAATTGTGTTCTAAACAGTGTAATTGAATTCAATTATAATATTACTGGGCTTGTTCCAAACAGTGTAAATTGAATTCAATTCAATCTTATTAATATTAATATAATTGAATTCAATTCGTTAATGAATTCAATTCCAAGATTTCCAAACAACTCGTAAAGAGATTCAAACATACGTAATTTTATCTCTATCTAGTAGAGAGGCTATTTCTAATAGACTCACATATAATTAATCATGAAGATATTACAAAATTACAAATAATATAGAAACATATGCTAAACAAAATAATAAAATAAAATAATTAAGTAAATAAGTCAAATAAACATAAAAGATATAATAAAATAACTAAATACGTAACAAAAGTAGTAGTAATAATAATAATAATAACAAAAACAATAATTCAAATAAAATAATACAACTTTAGATCTTTTTACCAAAAAGAAAAAGAACACAAAAACCTACGGCTACAATCTTCATTAGTTGATAAAAAAATTTAAGAAAATAGCAGGACAAATAATACTTGATACGCTTCAAAGTTTTGCTTAAGTTCTTCTCACGATTTTTCGATCGGTGCTTGTACTCCTTATGCAAGTAACTGTCTGTTTGGTTAGCGTCTTCAGCATGCAGAGACGGGACGAGACGGATCAGGACAGGACGGGACAGAACAAGAATTGGAGACAGGGAAATGTTTGGTTGCGGTGGACAGAACAGAGATAATTGTCCTCGTCTAGAGTACAGAAATGTGTTTGGTTGCCGGGGACAGAACAAAAACTGTGTTAATGACATAAATGCCCCTGTATTATAACAAGACTTGTAGATGTAATTCAATGTTATTATTATTATTATTATTATTGTTATTGTTATTATTATTATTATTATTGTTGTTGTTGTTGTTGTTGTTGTTGTTGTTGTTGTTGTTGTTGTTGTTGTTGTTGTTGTTGTTGTTGTTGTTGTTGTTGTTATTCAGTACTAATATTGAATATAAATAACTAAGGAAATAATATAATAAAATTTTTAATCTTTAATAATATAAATTAATATTACATATTTTTGTAAGTAGTGATACGTAAATATGGTTAATTAATAAATGAACTTATTTGATAAATAGCATCAATTTTATTTGTCACCGAAACGACGTCGTTTCGGCAAAAGCAAAACGACTTCGTTTTGGTAAAGTTAAGAACGTTGTTTCACTTCGCCAAGATGACGTCGTTTTCTTCAAACAAAAACGACGTCATTTCGGTTTAACGAAAACGTCGTTCTTAACGACAAAAATACCGACGGGCACCGTTCCATCGCCAGATATGAAATTATCGTCGACAAGTTTATCGACCGATTTCGTCATTTCGTGGAAAATTACCGAAGGAAACTTTTATATCAATATTTTTCCGTCGCTAAATTTTGCCAGGATTTTTCGCTCCAAATTTAGCAATGGACATCTGTTCTGTCGCTATATTAGACTAATATCGCGGCGGAAACGACAATACCGTCGCTATTTTCAAATGGTATCCGTTCAGTCGATATATTCCCTTCGCTACTTCACGGTTTTTTTGTAGTGCTAGAAGCTTAAGATGTCACTATCGGGGACCTTAACCCTATTTTACCCTTTGACCGGACGTTTGGTCTGAAACTCCCACGTAGACTGCAACATTTACTCTTAGCTTCAGTAGTCTTTTGGGGTCTCCATTGTATGCCACTGATTTTGGATGGGGAAAGCCTATGTTTACAGGCACAGCATACTGGCCTCAAGAAAATCAAGTTTACTTCTTCGACCCCAAAGAAGGAGATATAATGGCGTATGTTCATCTAAATGAAGAAGCTATCGCGAGATTTGAGAAAGACCTAGAGATTGCTTCGTTTACATCTTCTACTCCAGTTTCTAATCCATCTAAACTTTGAGACTTCTTTGGAAGTAATATAGCAAAACAAAGCCAAAATAGCACCAAGTTTTGGTTTTTCATCTCGCTTTTCTCTGCAAAAATAAGACAATTTGTTTGAAAAAATATGAAGTTTGTGTGTCACGACTTGACTTTGTTGATGACTAAACTTAATTGTGAAATTCGTAACAGCCAGTGGACAAATTTTAAGGCTATTTTAAATGAGAAGTTGAAGGGGCAAACGTTATCTATTTTTAATGTATGACCTATGCATTTGGGGTGCTTTCAAGTCTAATTTTTGATGATTCAAGTTCCTGGTCTTTTAGAGTTCCCTATAAGAAGTTGTAGCTAGTTTATTGAAGAGACATCATAATTAAGAGTGTTGTTTAGAATTCTATTTTTTGCATTTATTCTTGTACGTTTTTTTCTAGGAGTCTAACTTGA
>JANZLD010000005.1:9436881-9449308 GCA_026413575.1 Erythroxylum carthagenense | reverse complement strand
CTCCAAAATTTTCAATGGCTCATACTAAAACAGAATTTCTAAATTATGTCTTTAATTGGAGTGCCAATTAGACAGTCTTTTTTTGTACCAGAAATCTCATCGGTACTCTTTTGGAAATTTCATAAAGAAGACACTTAAATCACTCCCATTTCATTTTTCATACACAATTTCACATTTTTCACTCAAATTTCACTTATAAATACATATGCCGGGAATTGTCACAAGTGTAAGTACAATTATGCGCATTTGCCAAATATACCAATCATATCATATAGGGGCCAAATTTTGCACGTACTGTACACGCTCACCAGCCGATCCAAATTTTCCAATTTAACCTTCCCATCGGTGATGGGATGTTACAATACATGTCCAAATTATAGTTAACATAAGCATACAAATTACGGCTAGAGATTAAAAAGTCAATGATGCATATCTAATAGGCTCCGCACATAATCCTGCCTTTGTGTTGTATTTGCACCCCAGAAAAGATTCCATGCATGAGGATTCATTGAGAAGATGTGGAGAGCCCTGACATCCTCTTCAGTGGAGAAACCCAATCATACAAGCTCGTTACCTAGCTGGGAAATTTTTGGCCCCACCTAATAGCATCTGCAATGATTTGTGCACTCTTAATACTGTAGTCAGCTGCACGGGCAAAGGTGGCAGCAATACTTTCCAACACTTCATTGTCCCTACCCTTCCTTTTCCCTCTCCTCTGTTCGTTCCCGTCTATGTTGGAAGAGGAGGCAACAGAACCAGTTACATGAGCAGAAGCGGTTGCAACGGGTGTATGCGCTGGAACTTCTTCAAACATTGGCCCAGCATAAGGTGGTGAACTTGCAGGTGCATCCCCTTCATGTTCATTAGCCAAAAACTGAGCAGCTGCATCCCCATGGTCAATTGCAGTTGCACCTGTGGCTCTATCTTTCCTAAAGACAAACTCAAGTCTAAGGTAAATAGGGAACGACTTGCCAGGGGTATAGTACCTATTAGGGTGTTTCTGGAAAAAAACAAAGATGTTTGTTAGCATGATACACAATGTCTAATACATTAACATGCGTTTATGAACAACCTACCCTCATCCATTCGTCAAGCACTTGCTTGCTGTCTATCTCGATACATTGCTTGGTTTCATTCCACCCAAACCCACTACATTGCAACATGTCATATGCTGTCTGATATTTTTCCTTAAGCCTCTTATGTTTATTTTGTATATGCCTCTTCTCAATTCCACTCTCAGGGAACTTCTCAACCATCAGTCTGGCAATCAATTGGAAAGTCCCAGGCTTAAATTGTCCATTATCGGACCTCTTTTCGGCAACAACTGCATCCTCCAAGAAGGTAACAAATGCGTCAGTTTCATCATCTACCCAAACCCGTGACATTGCACCTAAACCATGCAATATCATACCCCGAACCATTACAAACCATTTCCATCAATGAGTAATTAACATGTCATTTGATTATTGTTTGAATATCATGAAGACAATATAGAATTAAACGAAACATGTTATTAAGTACAAAGAAAACAAAGGAACAACAATAAAATTTGATCAATGCCTCAAATCAGTTACAATGAAAGCCAACCAAATTTAATCCCTCAATTCAATACAAACTGTTATTAAGTAAATTAAAGTTGACATTTTAATGGTTTCTTCTCCATTCATCAAACATGTTGTTAGCTAATTCCACTCTCCATTGACTCCATTCATTACTTGTCTCAACACGATCAAAAAATTCAGGTAACGGTGCATCTTCCCCAATTGGCATATCCTCAAGTTCAAAATCAATAAGCTCCGCTGGATCAAAATTTATATGCAATCTAATGAAATTGTGCAGAAGGCAACATGCAAGAATGATGTGGACATGAGTGGATGCTGGATAAAAAGATGGATTTCTGAGGATTTTTCATCTTTTTTTTTCAGTAAACCAAATGCACGTTCAATGACATTTCTGACAGACGAGTGTCTCTTATTAAAGAGCTCTTCTGGATTCCTAGGTGCCCTCCCATCTCTTGCCCACTCTTGAATATGGTATCTTGTGCCTCTAAAAGGTGCAAGAAAACCAAGACCATTGGTATAACCAGCATCTACTAAGTAGTAATTTCCTATAAGCAAATAATACTATTACTATTGTATATGTAATCATACGGTAGAAAATAAATAAAAAATTTCTAAGAATTTGTTTCGTACATACCCCTGGGAACTTGCAATCCATTAGGCCTACTAACAGCATCATTTAGAACCCTTGAATCCGCTGCTGAATCCTCCCATCCCGCAAGAACATAAACAAAGTTTAAGTTCTTGTCACACACTCCTAACACATTAGTGCATATTCTCCCTTTCCTACCTCGGTATCTGGGCTTGTCTGCGTTGGAAACTATTATGTCTATATAGGTCTCATCTAAAGCACCAAGGCAACCCTTTGTTGCAAATTCCAAACAAAACAAAGTTCTTGTTAACTAATTTAATGAAGCTAAATTAGAAAATGTATTGTCGCTAAAAAACATTACTAACCTTAAACCATTTCCATCTACCATCTGTGCAATCCTCAGGAGTTGATATGGGCTTGACCAACAACAGATGTTGAAGCTTGATTACAGCCTTCAACACACTATGGAAGACCCTACTTATTGTCTCTCCATACCTCATAAACCGAACTTGCAATACCCTATTAGATTCATTTTGTGCCAATATTCTAAGGAAGATTAAAACTTTTTCCTCAATGGGCACATGGCCCGTTTTCGTCAACCTACCATTGACCTGAAGCATCTCACATAACAATATAAATGCATTACTGTCCATCCTTATATCCTATTGGCTATTCCTATCACCCTCATCCAAAATCCTATCTATATTGGCTTCCCTATTTGATACTGTCAATGCCTTACTACCTCTCGCATTTTCACTTCTACGCCGTTTTTTTGCGTATATATACAAGCATACGAACTTGACCATTCTCATCAGATCCAATTGCCCTTTCAAAATCTCAAACAAAGCCAGACACTTAATTATATGATCATGATCCATGGAGTCCAAATTAACAAAAAAAAAACTATCTGCAAACAGAAAACAATATTATGAGCATAAACTACATTTGTAGATATGTATAGAATATGCAGATTTGTAACGCCAAAATAGAAGATATGCAACATACTTCTTTTCCTATGCATACATTATTGTCATATTGTATATTTATGGGCATATCCATTATATTGTTGTATACTTCTTTGCCTATGCATACAATATTGGCATATTGTATGCATGCAACATAACTTACCATGCAAAGCTTCTAAGTTGTTCCATTATAATGCATATTGTATGCATTATATTGTTCGATCACCCTTTTACATTAATTTAGCAAAGCTTCTATCATCTAATAATATGTCTTGTTTAAATTCACCTGCTCTGCATTGTGACTCATGCTATGTAATAACATTCACCAACTTATTCTAGGTTTCTTTGAATTGTTATATACTAAGAATTCAAAGAAATATAAGGCCTTATGATTTGGTATTTTAAGTTTGAAGAATAAGGGAAAGTAAGGATTTATTAGTTAGAATAAATTCAGGGTTTACTACTCTTACAATTTTCTTAAAGAGATAAGATTTACTATAATTCTGACAACTTCGGTATTAGTACAACACACTATTTGTAACATTTACCATTTATATTGACACAGTTAATAAAGGGTTAAATGAATAAGCATGCAATATATTCATATCAAATGAACTTCACATTCGTGAACACCATTCTCTTAGATGTAAACATAGAACACCATTGACTAAAGACATAAGATAACATTTAAATGAAGTTAAGAGAAGTAAATTAACTAAAGATTGTTGAAACAAGAACCTTAGTTATATTGTTATGGACTGTATTTGTATCTATATGAATTTGGGTCAGATTTGACAATTTTGGACCATGCCCATTCTGCAATGTTGGTTCAAAAAAATGGCCCATTAGATCTACTACAATTGTGAGATCTCACATGAGATGTAGGTACTAAAACTTTACCCTATACCAAAAAGGAGAGACAATGCAGGAATTTTTATAAACCTATGAAAAGGTTAATAATCAACTTCTTATCTTTCTAGTTTTAGGCATATATTTTCCTTAAACTTGAATTGGAGTTAATGTTAGGGTTGTTTAGACTTGGAGTGTTATATATGATATTAAGTAAAACCTTTGTTAGTATGATATTATACCTGCATAATAAGGGTAAGGAGTGGCATCGATGATAAGGCCATAAGTAATAGACGAATCTTAGCAAACTTTTTGTCTAATTCTACATTAGAATATGGGGGAAGATTTTAGGATATAATTTGAGCCTTGAAAAGGACATCAAAGATTTAAGAAAGGGAGATTGTGAAACTCCACATAGGAGATGGGTAACACAATCCCATATTAGAAATGAGAGAGGGGAGAAAGTCTATATAAGCTTATGTAAAAGACTATTAATTAAATTATTAGGTAGTTATTTTTAGCTTGTAGTTCTCTTAAGCCCAAATTGAAGTTATTATTAGGTTAGTCTAAACTTAGGTCTTAACAAATGGTATCAAAGAAAAAAACCTCCACTAGTACGATATTGAGCTAAGATGATAAAGATAGGAAGCATTGCTAATAATAAGGCCGTGAGTAATGGGTAGCTCATGACAAGCTTCTAGTCTAGTTCAACATCAGAAGAGGAGGGATTCTAGATTCTAGATTCTAGATTCTAGATTGAGTCTTCATAAGGGAATAAAGAGAATAAGGAATGGTGATTATGAGATCTTATATAAAAGCTAATAAGTATCACAATATCTTATTGAAAAGGAGACGAAAGGTAAAAGTCCTCAAAAGCCTATAGAAAAATAACTAATAATTAACTTTTTAAGTAATTATTTTCAGTCGATGGTTCTTTTAAATTATAAACTAGTATTTAAAGGTTTCACATGTATTTCAATTACACAAGGACAAACTATACAGTTGAAGGAATTGATTTGGTACTACTTTAACTACATTAGATTGAAGCCAATCTCTAAGAAGGAAGTACAAGTAACTCTTTTAGGACAGATCCTAGTCTCACTTGAATGATATATGGCCTAAACTTTTGGTTAACAGGTGTAGGTCCCTCTTTGGATTTCATAGCCATGCATATATGTGACCTAAAGTTGATGACTGAATTTCATCATGATCATGAATGAAATGGGGTTATTTTTTTGGCCCAAAGTTGTTAGTGATTAATGTATTTATGCTAGTTATTTACAACTCGACAGGAGAAGAGCTTCTGCTGAAAACTTCATTGCTTAAAGAATGTTCCACGTGTCAATTTTCCAAATTCCATTACCACAATTAATTGTGATACATATATGGTGATGATATCACCTTTGAACAACGCTTATTATTTATTAATTTGATACAGGTTGGAGGGTCAAAGTTCTTTATTAACAATGCAATTTTTGGTTTTTTGGGATTGAAATCACTTACTGCTTTGCTAATGAATCTTAGGCAAGTATCTTCCAACTGAAAAACTTAACATAAACTAAACAACATACAACTTGTTTATGTTCTGACTACCTACTTGCAGACGCCATACTAGCATTTCACAAACATATAAAAATGTTTCAACTACAAACCACTTGAAAAACTTTCATCACCAAACTACATAATAAACCCGGCTTTATGCTGGACAGAAAACTCAACAGTATGTTGCCTGAATTTAATATCATGCAATAAGACAATGATCACTCAAACATTCTTATTATTATTCTTAAAAAATGCAAATGCTTCACTTTCGTCATTCACAGCTTTGTATACACAACATACACAAATGATATTTCAATATCAATGTAAGATAAAGAAGGACTTACCATTTTCAGAAGAAGTCTTCAAATATCAACTTTCCGAATGCAAGAAGATTGATGTAGAACTAATGCAAGTACCATACCCTGTAAGTGAAAATTACAGTCATTGATTCATTGACTCAAGTGGAATATAAATGGAAACTCACAACCCCATGCACATTACTTAAATTTCCTACAACTATCTACAGCTGAGATTAACATAAGCAACAATGCTGTTGTTGTTTCCGAAAAAGCAAAGAAGAGGTAATAAAGTCGGTCTTGTTGATGAAAAAATCACGAAATAGAACCTCATGCCTCACCCAATGCATACCCATCAACAAATCCGAATCCCTACCCCTTCCACACCCAAACCCATCAACAAATCCGAATCCCTACCCCTTCCACACCCATCAATAACACACATCCATTCATCTTACTCAAAGACCCATTCGAAACCCATTACCCATACAGGAAAACAAAACCGATGGATGAAAGAGTCTTACCTAGAAGAGAGAACAGAAAGTCAAACGGCGTGTTTGCTTCAAAGGAGAGTGACGTTTCTGGACAAGACGATCTAGAGGAATAGAAACTGAAAAATCAGAACTTGTCGCAAGGTGCTCTCGTGCGAAGGGGAAAAACACAATTACCTTTCACGACGGAGACGTAGCAAAGCGAAGAAGGAGAGTTGTGAGGGAGGGTAGTTTCAGAGGGTAACCAAAACAAGGAGGGAGGCTATTTCGGTGGTTCACTATGTTCGGTGGGAAAACAGAGACAGACGAAGGAGAGGTGGGTTGGTTTGTGAATATGAGAGGGTATGTTGGTCATTTCCAATTCTTGTCCTACGGACAAGATTTTCTATACCTCAGTTTTGAGATGAATAAAAATTTCTATCCTTGTCCTCTGATGACGGAACAAAAATTGGTGAGGACGGTAAGCAAACATGCCGAAGGACAAAACTTTTGTGTCCTCGTCATCCGTTCTCACCCCCGAGGACAGTAACCAAACACAGGGTTATAGATCGGTCTAATCTTACGGGATATCCCAAAGGGACAACCACTATTACCTTATATTACGTGTCATACTTGTTATAAATTTTATTTTTAAGGCAAAAAGCTTCATTCGTATCAAAAATTTTAATTTTGAATACGTAAAGATAATATTTAAAATCAATCGCAATTCTTATAAATGAATGTCAACTTTTTTAGCTTTTATGTCATATTTTAATTATCATATAATAAAAGTTTAAATATTTTAAAATGCTAAATAGCCAATATTATAAAATTTTAAAATACTAAATAATAGATATTATTATATATTTTAAATAAATAATTTATAAATATGATAAATTAATAAAATTAGTTTAATTTGCTAATTTTCAGCTCTCTCCTGTTGATATAGAGATATCATGATTATCCATATTGAATATCAAGTGTTAAGATACTGTTATATCAATCATAAGTAACAACATAACTTAATAGAATGACTGTAATTTAAATTTTTACAAAATATAAGAATCCATTACAAGACTTTTAAAGTATGTAATTTTTGTGAAATTGATGAAATCACAAAGGAAATTAATGCCTCTTAACCAAATTCTTAACATTAATATCATTCATTTATTATTTAAATAGAACTTAATATCATTAGAATTAGTGACTTTGGAACCTATTTATAACGTTAAAATAGTTGTGAAAAGTGTATTACTAATTTTTAATATATCAAAAAATGTATTGTTAATTTTAAATATATTAATAACTAATTTAATAACAATAATATCTAATAAGTTAACCATCAAAATATCACAAACTTATTGTTAAAAAGGATTTGTTTGTTCCTTCTTCCTTATAGAGCTTTACAATAAAAGTTTAAAAAATCATTTTACAATCATAAATATATTTTCTGCTTTGAGAATGCTCGTATCTAAATTTTGAATTTTAAATTCTCCTATAAATAAACAAAATACATTACCACCAAAGCTAATTTTGAGAATTTTCAACTCTGTTTTTAGCCTACTTGATGGAATGCTTAAATGTATTATTTGTCTCTTCACATTTTACATAAAGTTTAAGATAGTTCATGTTGTTCTCGCCGATACAAATTTACACTCCAACATTTATAAAATGTTCACATCAAAATTAACTCGAGACACATGGGATACCAGTTATGAAATTCTAGTAACACGAACATTAACGTAACTATTATGAACTTTTTCGATTCACCTCCTAAAATTTTTTTGTTTGTAATAAGGATGAGCCAAAGCCCAATGAAACACTAAGAAGCAATAAGCTTATCAATAAAAACACCAATCTGGTCTCCAGCTAGAAGAGGACCAATGCCAGGAGGATACACATCTAACCACTGTATAATGTTTTTCCTTTGCTTGGCATAAGCATCGACAATCGAATTAGCCTCTTAAAAAACAAGAAACATCTTAACTTCTATGAAATTAAGAGAATATTTTAACCGAGGGTTTGATTCTAACTTAAGACCCTTGTAGCCTTTATATAGAACTAATTACATAAGGAAAAGAACCTAGGAATAAAGAGGAAATCACACAATAAAGATGGAGACCATCCTCTCCTTAATATAGACATTTCCTAACATCTGATATAGATATTTCCTAACACACCCCCTCAAGTTGGAGCATACATGTCATAAGCTCCAAGCTTGTTACATATAGGTTTCAACTGAGACCCCTCTAATGCTTTAGTGAGTAAGCCAACAAGTTGAACTTCTGACTTGACGTATGGTGTCTCAATCAATCATTCTTCAAGAACAAAGTGACAATCCACTTCAATGTGTTTACATTATGCAACACCCTTAGGTACGTTTAAACAAACCTTTCCTCAAAATCGACTTTACTCTACTCTTCCTCTTCGGGTATTTGGGTGTACTGCATATGCTCACAATTCAAATAAGGGAAACTCTAAACTAGATCCAAGAGCTAAAAAATATGTCTTCATTGGGTATGCTCCTAATCAACGAGGTTATAAGTGTTACAATCCTTTAACTCAAAAAATGGTTGTCTCCATGGATGTCACATATCTAGAACATTAAAAAAAAAAATCTTCAGATGGAGAGCTCTAATGAAGCAAAAAATTTTTGGGTTAATCCTAATCCCCTACCCGCAGTTATTATTGATCACAATATAATTTCTAACAATGAAGCCAAAGATACTTCTTTAAATTTGTCTATGCCAGAAAATCCAGATTCATTCACAAGGGGAGAAATACTACGGTCCGCTCCTAAGGATTGGAATACTAAGCTTTGTGTTTATACTAAGAGGAAGACTCAATTGAGAAGTAGAGAACAACCTATAATGTACAACCTCTTAAATCCCTCGGAGAAGGAACCTGGGAACAATTCAGGTAACCCTTATGCTACTCTAACAGTGTCTAGTGATGATCAGCATATATCTACTGATCCACAAAGTACAACTGATATTCCTATTGGTCTCCTTGTTGAAAATTACCTACCCATAGCATTTAGAAAAGGGAAACGGGTCTGCACTAATCATCTCATATAAAAGTATCTATCTTATGGGACACTATCACACACACATCAATCATTTATCTCTAAAATCACTAATCTGTTTGTGCTAAGAAACATTCAGAAAGCACTTCAAGATCCAGATTGGAGTTCAGCTGTTATGGAAGAAGTAAATGCTCTTGAGAAGAATAAAACTTGGCAACTTATGAACTCTCCTAGAGATAAAAGTTTGGTATGGTGTAAATGGTTTTTCACTATTAAGTCTAAGGTTAATGAGAGTGTGGAAAGGTTGAAGGCAAGATTAGTTGTTAAAGGATTTACTTAAACCTATGGCATTGACTACCAAGAGACATTTGCTCATGTTGCAAAGGTAAATACAATTCGAGTATTACTATCCTTAACTGTAAACTGTGAGTGGACTTTATATCAACTAGATGTAACAAAATGCCTTTCTTAATGGAGACCTTGAAGAAGTAGTTTGTATGAGCTTACTCCTAGGTTTTGAGGATACCTATGGGAGAAATAAGGTGTGCAAGTTAAGAAAGTCACTATATGGATTAAAACAGTCTCCTAAAGCATGGTTTAACAGGTTTGGAAGGGCTGTGAAGGGTTACAACTATTGTCAAAGCCAAACTGATCATACATTGTTTTATAAGCAATCCAAAGCAGGTATGAAATCGATTCTTATTGTTTATGTAGATGACATTATCATAACAGGAGATAATGTATCCGAAATAATAGAGTTGAAAAAGAGATTAGCCAAAGAAATTGAGATCAAAGATCTTGGACCTCGAAAATACTTCCTCGGAATGGAATTTGCTAGATCCAAGGATGGAATATTTATGAACCAAAGGAAATATATTCTGGACCTATTAAATGAGACGGGATTACTAGGATGCAAAGCAGTTGATACTGCTATTGAGATTGGTGTAAATTTCAGACCAGTTCAACCTGAAAATGTTATTAATAAGGAGAGATATCAGCAACTAGTTAGGAGATTAATATACTTGTCACACACCAGACCTGATATAGCCTTTATCGTGAGCTTAGTGAGTCAATTTATGCACTCACCAGGCCAAGAACATCTGGATGCTGTATACAGGATATTAAGATATCTAAAAGGAACTCCTGGACAAGGTTTAATGTTTCGGAAGTAGAACAACCTTCAAATAGAAGTCTATACTTATGCTAATTGGGCAAGGAGTGCTACAGATAAAAGATCAAGTTCAAGTTATTTCACATTTGATGGTGGTAACTTATTAACTTGGAGGAGTAAGAAATAAAGTGTGGTTGCAAGAAGCAGTGCTGAAGCTGAGTTTCGTGCAATGGCACATGGAATCTGTGAAGTCCTATGGATTAAAAGAATATTGGAGGAACTACATATTCCTATTTCAGTTCCTATGAAAATATATTGTGACAATAAAGATGCAATTTCAATTGCTCATAACCTTGATCTTCATGATAGAACAAAACATGTTGAGGTTGACAAGCACTTCATCAAGGAAAAATTTGAAGAAGGATTAATTTGTGTTCCTTATATTCCAACATCATAGTAGGTAGCTGACATTCTTACAAAGAGATTACATAAGAGGCAGTTTAATGTTCTAGTTACCAAGCTAGCTATGGATGACATATACAAGCCAGCTTGAGGAAGAGTATTGGGAAATATCCAATTGGATATTTTCTCGATATGATTGACTCCTAAATAGTTAGGAGATCATATACGACATTATAAATCAGATATGATATTATGTAAAGATATTAGTTTTCTAGAATAGACCTATCTATGTACTGATGTAAATAACAAGTGAAATAATGATATATAAATGATTATATTATTCTTGTTGTTACGTACCATTATCATTTATTATAGTTCCTTATTTTCATTTATCTTTATGGAATATGGTTGTAGCTATAAAATACTAATTTAAAAAATTCCATAGCTATCTAAAGTCAAAAGCACGACTTAATAAAAAGATTAGTTTTAAAATTTTAATAAAATATAAAGGTTAAAAACTTTAAATTAAATGAATTGAGTAAAATAGATGAAATTTGATAAAATTAATAAAATTAAAGGGGATGTTTGTATACTTTACTTGGCGTATTTAAATTTTTTAAAATTTAAGATTTTTTTAATTTTTGTTAACTCTCTAAAAGTATGCTTATGTTAAAGATATAAAATAGAGACCATTAAATATAAAACGAGCCCCTCCTTTTATCAGGCTTCTTTACTTTTTAATAAAAAATAATTAAATCCGTGCCATAAAAACAAATAAATTTTAAAGCCATCACCGGCTATATCTTACCAGCTCTACTAGCAATGGACCGAGTCAGATTGGACCACTTCCATTTTTAATTTGGGCCTAACTAGAGGCTCGATCTAATTTGAATTATTCGACCTGAACTCGTGTTCGACTAGGCCAGAAATGACTAGGTCTGACTTTTTATTTTTTAAACTAGCTTTTAAAACTAAAGTCGCTTTATAATTGCCTTTTGAGGTGGGCAATTTGGGATCCAGGCCGAGTCAAACCGGATATATCCTATTAATTTTGGGCGAGTCGAGTTTGATTGGGCCGAGCCTAATTGCTAAGCCCTCGGCATACCCCACATCAAAAATTAGAAAACCCATAATTTATAAGCAGGTAAATTCTATTATTGCATCTTTGATTGAGACAAATGGACAAAAATAGTAAGAATGAAATTATCGAAAGTTTTGGAAAGCATTGTATGGCTCCTGCATATAATTTTATCTACACACTTACGTCAGACTTATATAAACGTGTGTGGATAAAATTAACTAAAAGAGGGCTACAACATTCTTTCAAACACAAAGGATCTGGTATGCAATATCTATGGCCTTATCAAACCCCCGGATAGAATATTAGATCACTAAATATCTACAGCCCGTAGAGATATGGGAAAACTAGCAAACTTGCAATCAAACTAGCGATGCGTATTTGACTGATTGAAGTTACCTTACGTCATAGGCCACCCCTTTTTAGACCTTTAAGTCCTTGTCAAGCGGGAGCAGATCTCCTGTACCACATACTCTATGCCCTCTGTGCCATAAATCATCTTCACCATTTAAATCATTCAAATGGACAGTTAAGATGA
>JANZLD010000005.1:9364718-9376852 GCA_026413575.1 Erythroxylum carthagenense | reverse complement strand
AAAATATCAAAGAGACAGAACATAAATCGGACTAAATTTGCTTAATCTGCTAACCCCTAATTTGGGGTGTTACAGTTTCTGCTAGAACCTGTATGAGGTTTTGTAAATATTCCTCTAATGAAAACAATGTAGACTTTGTGAATGAATGCGATGAATGGTTTTAAAATTTGATGACTTCTGATTATGTTAGATGATGCTATGTGTAAATTGGATTTGTTTTTTGCTCCAACATGCCACTATCATAGGGTATGTACTTGAATGTCTTTCGAGTATTCGGGTATTTATCTTATGGCAGTGGGATGTCGCAAAACCTACACGGGAAAAAAACCATTGTACTAAGCATATAGCCTAGTGGGGAACAACTAAACAAGTTACAAAATGACAATTGCTTCTAACAGTCGTTTATCATACACAATCACTGATTCGCCTCATATTACCATAAATCTTTATATTGCTTAAACCAGAGAGTAATTAGATTATTAAGTGCAGCATAACAGAACACAAACCCATCTGAGCATAACATACTTACATCATAACAGAATGTATTAGAATATGATATACTTGCATTATAGCAAAGCATATAAATACCAACACAGAACTTCATTACATCATAACAGGACATACAGAATAAACATAATTATATCAGAATAGGACTTATCATGCAGCTGAACAATGTATACAAGTATCAGAACTGAACATCATTACTTAGGTAATATAACTCAAAATCTCATAACAGAATATCATTATGACATAATAGAACATCACTGGAATCAGTTTAAACTTAATTGAATCAGAACAAAACTTAATTGTATCAAAATTTAATCGTACATGTATTAGAACTGAATATCAGAACTGGATATAATCTTTTCAGATCAAAATAAGACTTATATCATATCATAATTTGTTTTATATCAAATCAATCAAATATACTGAATCAAATTATATCATAAGCGATCATTACATGTTCATATTAAAGTACAATTCAAGCATAATGGGTTTTAGAACAAAATATGATTTATCAATAAAGAACATTTCTCATGTTAGAGCTAATCACTTAACTATCAAACAAAATGTACAAATGGCAGAACTGATTATCAGAATAAGGTATAAACCCTTCAGAATAGAATATCATTTATATCAAAATAGACTTTATTTTGTATCAGTTCAAAGCTTATCTTAGATCAGATCAAAATTTGTTCATATCAAAATTGAACAGGTATCAGAATACAAAATAAGTTAGACTGTTAATCTTTTTTACATAAGTGGGTAACGGGACCAGAACAGAAGATACCATAATTGGTATCTAAAATAGAAAAGACTTAAGTCTCTGAAACAGAAAACACAAGAGTGTTAAGAATCAAAAGACATTGGAGTGTCTTATCACAGAAGGCACCTTAGTTTCTAATTATAGGAGCAATTGCTAACCACTAGGCATGCCTATTTACCCATGGCTAGGGCTTAACAGTTTTAAAATAAACCATTTCAGATTTCAAAATTCAAAATTTTATGCAAAACATGAAGTGCAACATATGTCTTTATTCTATTATGCTTCAATTGAACTTATTCATTGACATTTGATCAAAAATAACATACCTTATAAATACAAATATGTGCAATTATGCATAAATAGAAGTGTTGACTCATCACACATTATTTATATGCACACAATTAGAAAGCACTTCTAATACAACCCTAACTATCAAACTCCACGGACAACTAATGGTTTGGAATTATCATAATATTATTGCAGAAATTCCCAATTCACAAACATCCATATCCTCTTCATAATACATAAGCCTTTCGAACTCATTCATTCATGATCACACCAAGCAATTCAACATTATATTCATCATCATTAAACCATAAATCCTTTAAATATCATCTCAATCAATAATGCATAATTAAACTAACTATTACTCAATTACATCGAATACCATTTTAAGTTCAAGCATACCTTAAACAAGTCCATTTAATAACCTATTGTACCAAATAAATTAACTAAACCTTATATAGTTCATCAATTACACAAAACACCCTTTTTCACCTTCCTAACTATCTCCCACAATTGTGGAATAAGTGATCCGAAATCTTCAAACAACTGTTTTCACATGATATGTTTTTGGATCAATTTTGTATGGCTGTTCTGACCTAGAAATTGATGTTTTTAGACAATATGTTCTTCTAAACAAATGTTCTTATATGTATTAAGTTTTAAACAAAATAAATTTAATGCAATTTGGTTCAATATTTTGAGAGTTATACCCAAAATACTGTAGACTTCTCTCAACCATGGACAAAAACCAAAACTCAACTTCAAGTTAAATTTCAAAACCCTTATTGATATAAATAAATTTCAACTCCTTCATGAAAGTTGTAGATATATGTATCTAGTTTAATATGAATTGAAAATCATCTCATGTTGATGTCTAGAGGTCAAGATATGAATAAAACATCGATGTATATTTGGTGGAACCACTCCTTCTAATGAGTATCCAGCGTGTATCAAGTTTCTAACCACAATTCTTCATTAATTCAGTACACATTTTATCCGCTTCAAACATTAAACAATACATGTTCTATCATGATACCAAGTTTAGTATTCCCTTATCTTTTTAATTTCAAAGAACAACTCCGAAAATCCATTTATATTAGTCGTTCTAGGCAACCAAACCCAACTTCAAGATCAAAGTGGAACTAAGATGATCTTCCCACCATAAAGACAGCAACATAAAGGATAGCATAAAGTAGCTCCCTTAATAAATAGTTTGGAAAAGGACTTCGTGTGATAACATGTAAGATTGATGCAAAAATTTAGAACATGGACAAGGATGATTTCAGTAGAGAGATTAGAAACAAAGTGAGGGTTGCAAAAACTTCCTTATAAGAACGTAACACCTAAGCTACTAGGTGTCTCATTTATACATTGACACATGTCTCCCATGCATGACTCCCATTTGTCCTCCATTTATGCTGACAATTGCAACACTTCCATTAAGCCACTTATCAACTTATTAACAATACCATTTGTCACATTTTTGCCAAGCCATTTGTCACATAATGAACAATGCCATTTGTCAATGTATTAGCTATGTCAAATGTCACTAACTCATATGCTTAGTCATTCTAATTTTTCATGTGCTAACTTAACTTGATACTTAACAATTTTCCTAATCTAAATGTACATCTCAATACCTCAATTCTCTAAGGATCACAATTAATTCCAATTCACTAACTACAGTCCATCAATATCAAAATTCAAGCTATATGTCTTTCACATTCAAATCATAACACATTTTTAATTCCTATCATACATTTAATTTCATAAACAGGTAAAATTTCATCTATGGTATATTTTGGAACTTTACAATTCTCTCTCTCTTAAAAGAATTTCATCCTCGAAATTCATACCTAATCAAAAGAGTTGAGAATAGTACATTTATACAGAATAGTAAAAAGGCTTCTATACAACCCCGAATTATATCTTCCAATACCTAAATTACTCGTTTAGATTGTCCATCTATCTGATGATGGAAAGCAGTATTAAACTTGGTTTGAGTATCCAAAACCTTTTTGCTGATTTTTCCATAATCTTGAATTAAATCGAAGATCACGATAAAAAATAATTGACAATAGTACTCCATGCAATCTCATTTTCTTATTCACACATATATATGGAAACTTATCTAATGATTAGTCAAAACGAACAGACACAAAATGAGCCGACTTGATGAATTTATACACTACAACGTATTAATATCCACGTCACTTCAAATGTTTACAATCTTAGTGCAATATTGATACCATATTCAATTTTATAATCATGAATACAAATACACCAAATCTAGGCCTAACATATCGAACAATATAGTATTTCCTATTTCAATATATCAACAAACTTTCATTTTCTCTCTCTTTGACAGATCATCATTATTCTCATTCTCCTAATTGGCATTTTTTTCTACATAATTCAAATTCTTTATAATCTTAACTTCCTGAGCTGATAACACATACATCGAATCTAACTTGTACTTCCTGAAAATACTGACATAGAATACATTGTGGACCTAAGTCCTTCTAACAATAGCAATAGTGCATTCTTAACTTCACGAAATCAATAACGTAGTTTGGATACTTTAGAATAAACAAAGTACATGTAGTTTCAATAGTATAGTGAACTTCTCGTGCCTAAGCCTCATACTTGTCTGACTTTAATATTTACGTCTGATTCGTTCAATACTTATTTGTTCTTAGAAATGGAAAATTTGATCCATATGATATAAAAGAGATTTCTTTTCTCAATTATCTGTAATGTTCACAAAATCCTTATTAGTCAACTATGTTCATCATTGCTTTTAGCTATTCATAATATCTTAATAAGAACATTTACCATCATGTCTCACATAATCAGAATGTTCTATAAACTAAAACTCGGTGAAGCGATAGGCAAACACTTTTACTTCTATGCTTTGATATATATACCATCAAGATTGTTACATCTTATCAAAAGATTTACTTTCAAAAGGTCATCATTTAATATCTTAAGCCGATGATACCTTGACCTCAATTACTATCATATCCAAGTATATAATACATATTTAAACTGTAACATCATTTGTCAAAGCAACCATATTATCTGATATACACTCAAAATTACTGATCAATTTCATCTTAAGGACTTCTATATATATCACTATCATTTATTATGTCTTACTTAAATATGTTCTCAATCGATTAAAAAATGTAAGATACATAACCATCATGAAATTCTAATATCAAACCCAATGCTATAATCTTATACTGAATCACAAACTCTTATCAAGATACCTTATGGACAGCCTCGTGAGACCTTTCTATATTCAATTCTAAAACAAAAACATGAAACAAACCGTATTAGGTAGGATATAACTCTTATATTCAAGTACAAGCAATAGTTAAGCGTTGGTTAAATCAGAATCACCTAAACCATGCTTTGATACCAAATGTTGTAACACCCATATACCCTTTGGGAGGATATGCAGATGCCACATATAACAGCACCCAAAACATATCATACCAACAATTCCAAGCATTCTAAGAAACTCAAGCACCATACATTACATTATGTTTTAAACATACTATACATAATATATTGACATATTACAAAACATATTACATGCCTTGAAATCCAAATTTCTTCCTGTTTATAAATATTACAAACCATAGATGCAAAATACAAAATGTCTCATCACACTAAGTACAAGTCAGTAACAACAACAAACTGAACATTATTCACAACAAAACACCTTCTTCCTTGGCCACTACGGTTGACATTATCCCAATCTCAAGTCTTCTTATCAAAACCTATATAGGACAAAACCAAGGTGTTAAGCATATACCTTAGTGGGGAGCAACTAAATAAGCTACAAAATGGCAAGCTTCTAACATTCGTTTATCATACACAATCACTGATTCATCTCATATTACCATAAATCTTTAAATTGTTTAAACCAGAGAGCAATCAGATTATTAATTACAGCAACACAGAACACAAATGCATCTGAGCATAATATACTTACATCAGAACATAATGTATTAGAACATTATATACTTGCATCATAGCAAAGCATATAAATATCAACACAGAACTCCATTACATCAGACTAGGACATACAAAACAAACATAATTATATCAGAATAGGACTTATCATGCAGCTGAATAATGCATGCAAGTATCAGAACTGAACATCATTATTTAAGTAATATAACTCAAAACCTCATAACAGAATATCATTATGATAGAATAGAACATCACTTGAATCGGTAACTTATTTAAATCAGAACAAAACTTAATTTTATCAGAACAGAATCGTACATGCATCAAAACTGGGTATAATCCTTTCATATCAGAATAAGACTTATATCATATTAGAATTCATTTTGTATCAAATTATTCACGTATACTGAATCAAATTATATCATAAGAGATCATTACATGTTCATATTAAAGTACAATTCAAGCATATTGGGTTTCGGAACATAATATGACTTATCAATAGAGAACATTTCTCATGTTAAAGTCAATCATTTAACTATCAAACAGAATGTACAAATGACATTATTATGATAGGTATAAACCCTTCAGATCATAATATCATTTGTTTCAGAACAGACTTTGTTTTGTATCAATTCAGAGCTTATCTTAGATCAGATTAGAATTTGTTTATATCAAAACTGAACAGGTATTAGAATACAAAATAAGTTAGACTGCTAATCCTTTTACAGAAGTGGATAATGGGACCAAAATAAAAGATACCATAATTGGTATCTAACACGAAAGAGACTTAAGTCTCTAAAACAGAAGACACAAGATTATCTGAAATCAAAAGACACTGAAGTGTCTAATCACTGAAGACACCTTAGTTTCTAATTGCAGAAGCAGTTGATAATCCTTCTAAGCATGCCTATTTACCCACGATTAGGATTTAGCAGTTTTAAAACAAACTATTTCAGATTTCAGAATTTTATGCAAAATATGAAGTATAGTATATGGCTTTATTATATTTTGCTCCAATTGAACTTATTCACTGACATTTAATCAAACTTAACATACCTTATAAATGCAAATATGTGCAATTATGCATCAATAGAAGTGTTGAGTCATGACACATTATTTATATGCACACATTATCAAACTCCTCGGACAATTGATGGTCCCAAATTATCACAATATTATCACTTAAATTCCCAATTCACAAACATCCATGTCTAATTCATAATACATAAGCTTTTGGAACTCATTTATTCATGATCACACCAAGCAATTCAACATTGTAGTCATCATTATTAAACCATACATCCTTTACATTATCATCTCAATTAATAATGCATAATTAAACTAACTATTATTTAATTACATCGAATACCAATGTAAGTTCATACATACCTTAAACAAGTCCATTTAAGTCCTATTGTACCAAATAAATTAACTAAACCTTATATAGTTCATTAATTGCACAAAATACCTTTTTTTTAACTTTCCTAACCATTTCTCACAATTGTGGAATAAGTGACTCGAAACAGTTGTTTTCACATGATAAGTTTTTGAATCAATTTTGTATGGCCATTTTGACCTAGAAACTGATGTTTTTAGACAATATATTCTTCTAAAAAAATGTTCCCCTATGTATTAAGTTTCAAACAAAATAAAGTTAATACAATTTAGTTCATTATTCAAAGAGTTACACCTAAAATACTACAGACTGTTCTCAACCATGGATAGCAACCAAAACTCTACTTTAATCCAAATTTCCAAACCCTTAGCGACAGAAATCAATTTTGATTCCTTCATGAAAGTTGTAAATATATGTATCTAATTTAATTTGAATTTAAAATCATCTCATTTTGATGCCTATAGGTCAAGATATGGATAAAATACCAATGCCTATTTGGTGGAACCACTCCTTCTAATGAGTATCTAGCATGTATAAAGTTTCTAATCACAACTCTTCATTAATTCAGTACACATTTTATCTTCTTCAAACATCAAACAATACATATTCTATCATGATACCAAGTTGAGTATTCCCTTAACTTTTTAATTTCAAAGAACAACTCCAAAGATCCAACTATATCGGCCCTTCCAAGCAACCAAACCCAACTTTAAGATCAAGGTGGAACTAAGATGATCTTCCCACCATAGAGATAGCAACATAAAGGATATCATGAAGTAGCTCCCTTAATGAATAGTTTGGCAAAGGACTTAGTGTGCTAACATGTAAGATTGATGCAAAAATTCAGAGCATGGACAAGGATGATTTCGGTGGAGAGATTGAAAACAAAGTGAGGGTTGTAGAAACTTCGTTACAAGAACGAAACACCTAAGCTACTAGGTGTCTCATTTATGCGTTGACACATGTATCGAATGCATGACTACCATTTGCCATCCATTTAAGCTACCAATTGCAACACTTCCATTAGGCCACTTGTCAATTTATTAACAATGTCATTTTTCACATTCTTGCCAAGCCATTTTTCACACAATGAATGATGCCATTTGTCAATGTATTAGCTAAGCCAAATGTCACTAACTCATAAGCTTAGTTATTCTAATTTTTCATGTGCCAACTTAACTTGTCACTTAACAATTTTCCTGGTCCAAATGTACATCTCGATACCTTAATTCTCTAAGGATCACAATTAATTCCAATTTACTAACTATAGTCCATCAATACCAAAATTCAAGTCATATGCCTTTCACATTCAAATCATATCACAATTTTAACTCCTATCATGCATGTACTTTTATAAACATGTAACATTTCATCTAGGGTATATTTAGGGCTTTACATATTTAACCCTACATCACTTTGAATGTGCTTGATTTGTTCTTTTACAACCTTATGAACACACAAAATTAGAACCTCACGTTCTCCTTTGTTATTTTCTTAGTTATGGGAAAGAAGACAAATGGTATCACTATTACGATCCCATTTTAAATGAATTATGCACCTCTTGTCATGTTACGTTATGAGAAAATAATATATTCTCCTCTCTTTCTAAGTTTCACCACTCTTATCACTACTAAATTTTCGTTTTTTTGTTGACTCCTCAATTAAGTTGTTTCTAAGTTTAAATACAAGTACCTTTAAAGTGCTCTACGTTAGTTCTAACTCACCTATTCCTAGTGAATCTGCACTAGTTATTGATTTTGTCCCTATTGTTAGCTTATGCCTTTGCATTCAATCTATTTTTTGTAATTTTATCTATGAACATTAGGCATTCTTTATCTTTATATATTTTGTTAATTATATTTGATGTTATAATACTAAAGATAAAATTTTAGGAATAATTATTGTGCAATTGAAATTATGATGAAATCATAATTACGAGATTCAATTTACATTTATGTATTATTCCTAAATTGTTCCTGGTTGGAGTTTTATCAAGAAAGCATATTTATAAAATATTAAAACTAGTACACATTATGTTTATTTCTTATGAAAAAAGTAACGATATTATAAATTAAAGTATGAAAATATTTTTAAAAATATGGCTTATTAGAAAATAGGTTCACTAAATTAATTGAATTATAATGATCTCAAATAAAATATTACTTATATGTTTGTGAATTATCTCATTATAATGGTTTTATAATTGATCTTTAGACTTGATATTATCAATGTGTCTCATATAGTGTTTTAAAAATCGAACCAAATTGGTCAGTTTGACTGGAATTAATACAAACTAGCTTATTTTTAGTCTGGTTCGTATCATATAACCCTTATGATATTGCCCTATTTTCTTTAACAAATCGGTTAAAATAAAATGCAACCATCTTTTTAAGCATGTAGGACTCGCCATCTTTTTAAACACGTGGGACTCACCATAAATTTCTTCTCCTCTCTTCTTTTTTTGTTTTTATTACAAAGGAAAGATTACAAAACAGTCTAGCGCATATGACGGGAGTACAAGACCCCGTCCGCATTTTGGTGAATAAGCTCTTGGACGACCACCGGAGGCTCCTAGAGAATGTGCAGGCCCGGATTTAAGAAAATTGCACAAGCCGCCATCCTGTCGGCACACTAGGTCCCCTCTCGCAAGACATGTTGAAGATTAATATCCCAGTCTCAGTGTAGAAGCTCTTGGATACCTGCAACGAAGAATCCTCAGTTAGTACGCTCTGGGATGAAGATAGAATGTTAATGACCTCCAACGAGTCGACTTCAACGACTAGGCGACGATGTTGGAGTTCTGTAGATAAGGATGTACTCTGCCTAAGATGTTGTTGGAACCCTTCGCACCATTAGCTATGGCGATCTCGAGTTAAGCCATCGGCCAAAGCCTGAGTGAATCCTGGCTTGATTGCGTCATCCAAACTAACCGTTAACCATTCAAACATGTGGGACCTACCATACATATGGGACCCGCTTGAATTTCTTATGAATTTAAATTATTATTGTTAAAAACAAATCACTTTGTTATCCTTCGAAAATACTATTTAATATCAACAAGAAATTATATATATCAATTTTAGGCTCTTTTCTTATTTTCTTATATTTTAATTGAAAATTTTAAATTATTATTGTTAAAAACTAATTATTATTTTTATCACAAATTTGTTTATTAAATTAAATTAATAATTAGTATTTATAAGTAATTTTATTTAAGATAATTTTAAAATATATTTAAAATAATATTTAACATATATAAAAGTATATTTAAACAAATGATAATCAACTATCAGCTAATACCTCGTTAAATTCATCTTGTCAACTAATTGTCTGTCTTCGTTTTTTTATTGTCGATGAGCTTTGATACTTTGATCTATTCGGGTTTCTCTACCGGAGTTCAGGAGGCACCCATTTGTCAAAAGATTTCATCTTTATATGTCAAGATGCTAAGATCATGAGCTTATTTTCAAAGGATACGGATTTACTAGCTAGTTATAGATACTTCTTGCAATAGCAGTCAACAGGAGCTTGTAAATACTAACTTCTGATTTCTTATCTGGAAGTTTGTTATTTTCTGTGACTTTTCAGGTTGGTTTCTGTTTTTCTTCATTTTCTTCATCTTTACATTCGTTTACCATTACAGCATTTAGGCATCAAAAGACAATGTACAATGTGTTTGAAGTGAATGAGACTGGCTATCTTAATTGCACTACTGAAGGAGCGCTAGGGAACTGGTCCAGTGGCAAGGACTTTATAACTCTTGACAAGGCCAAGAGGTACTACTTCATTTGTGGCAACGGGCAGTGCTTCAATGGCATGAAGGTCTCTGTTCTTGTTCATGCCTTACCACCCCGACGATCTTCCAGTACTGCTGCTAATCAATCCTCGCCGCGTTCCACTGCTCCCACTGTTCATCATGGGGGATTGGTGGGCTTGAATGCTTTTCTTTCGGCTCTTGTTTTCATTTGGTATGGATCTTGGTGGATCTAGTATTTCTTGTTTTAGTTTGGATTCGGACATTTATTGGACTGTATTCTTGAAAAATGGGACTGCAATTGTTCATGTTCTTCTTCCTATTTTTCCCCTTTTCTTATTTCCTACAGAACAAATTTTTATTTGGAGATCTGATATTGTTTACGTTTGCTTGCTGGATCCAGTTTACTGCAGTTCAACTGAAGCTCTCTTTTCAACCTTTTCCTCCTCTTCATTTTTTTGGCTGGCTAATCCTTCCTTTTCCTTTCCTTTTCCTTTTGTTATACTACTAGATATTCGTAACAATTTCATTTTGATACAGATACGGTTGATTGTTCTAATTGACAAAGCTTGTCTTTTTCTCTTGTAATGTCAAATGCAATTCTCTGCTGGTGGCATTCTTCTTTATGGATTTTAGATCTGCATTGAGGGATCCTTTCATATTCCCATTTTGAACGTCACTCCTGATAATCACTAAGAGAAGACTGGGTTTCTAGATAACTAGAGTTTGTCAGAAGCTTTGCCTGGGGGCACAGTTGCCATGACAATGCACAACATTCTTGTATCATCCATTAGAGCTTTGAATCTATGCAGTTAGGTCCAACTTCTTGGATCAGAACCACATATTTAGTTGAGATACAGACTGTCTAGGCATTCTACTAACTCATACCCAAGCTTACTGTTTCACATCTTTTTCCAAACGTCTCGTTGGCTAACTTTTGCATCAGTTTCCCTAGATTGCACTTTTAAGTTCTTTTCACTTAGTATTTCCAAATGTGGGATTGTTTAGCGAACTCTAAATCAACTTTTGTTCTCTGTTTAGCATTGATAACGCAGCTTTAATTTATTTGTTTACAAATACCATATCTGCATTTACAAGAAGGTTCACAAGTACATCCTTTCTTACTGCATACAACCACATTCCCTGGGAGAGATGAACTTTTGTGGTAATAAGCTGAAAGAGCAAAAATTGCCTTCCTATCGCTTTTGATAGTTGAAAGACTTGATGGAGAATGCGAAAATGAATGCGAAGATGGTTGGAAATGCAACAATTACAGCTGCAACTACTCCCAGAAATCCGTGTCTGAAACCAAAGTAGCTCCTCAAAAATTCTTGCACTGTTTCGCCAGTGTCCATTATGACTTTGATGTCTCCAAACTGTGATGTAATTAATCCATACAAGGTCCACGCCACAGGGTCGATCCAACTGAACCATCTCCACCACACAGGAAT
>JANZLD010000005.1:9350601-9361791 GCA_026413575.1 Erythroxylum carthagenense | reverse complement strand
AGATTAGTATGAGTTTAAGGATAAGTTTCCAAAGAGGGAAAATTGTTTTGAATTGTATGAAAGATGAAAGAAGCGAAGAAGAAGAAAAAAAGGTTTATATCGATTCGAATAGGTCAAGTCTAAAGTATCCAACGCAACGCTTCCTTAAGATAATTATTCCCAGATGTTGGACAGTTGTAATGCTATTCGATTTGTCTTCATTTGTATGTTTTGATTCCAAATTGGTTTCGATCCGTATATGTTTCCGCTTTTACGCTCGATTTGAATCTTCGATTTCATTTGTATTCGATCCTATTAGCTTCGCTTTTGTTTCGTTTCATTCGCTTTGAATTTTGTTTACGTTTGTTTCGAATCAATTTCGACCCACTTTTCACATATGTTTCGATTTTCGTTATCCGCTTTTCCTGTTGGGATCCGGCCTCCGGATTGGGTCCCAACACATTGGGCTGCTCATATGACCACTCTTAAAAAAGTTATTAAAGAAATGGAGAGGATTCTAAAGGCCTTTTTATGGACAGGTAAGGCTGAACAATGCAAGGGGCAAAGGTTAAATGGACTGAGGTTGCCGTTCTTAAGAAGAATGGGGGTTTGGGCATCATCTCCTTTCCTGAGATGCAAAAGAGTCTGCTTATGAAGCGAATCTGGCGTTTATTTGTGGATAAGGAGGCTATGTGGGTTCAATGGATGCAGACTTACCGGCTCACTGAACAAAGCTTTTGGCATCTCCAATTTCGGTATGAATACTCTTAGCTTTTCAAAAGCTTACTGAAACTACGTGATTTGGTTTATCCTTTGATTCGGATTATAGTTGGAGATGGAGAAAACACTTCCTTTTGGTTTGACAATTGGCATGTGCTAAGTCCCCTATAGCTCCGCAATGATCTAATTAGAATCCGTCACCGAATTCCCCTTACTGCCAATCTCACATGGGTTGTTCAGGAAAGTGATCGTCTGCTTAGATACCGGTTTGGATCCTTGCTTACTGGGTACCTGTATGGTATTTCTCTTCGTAGCGCTCCGAATGGAGTGCTATGGACCGCTGCACCTTCTGGTGATTTCACTACCTCCTCAGCTCGTGCTATTGGGCGAGGGTCGGCCGATGAGGTTCCTTGGACTGCTCTTGTCTAGAAACAGGTATTATGTCCAAAGGCAGCCTTTTTTCTATGGCTGACCATTAAGAATCGATTGCGCATAAAGGACAGATGGTTCAGTAATTATGATCCTATTTGTGTGCTCTGTAAGCTAGTACCTGAAAGTATAAATCACTTATTTTTTGACTGTGAGTATACCAAGTCAGTGTGGAATCGCATATTATATATGACCGGTCTCTTGTCTTCTTCTTATGACTGGCCTGAGGTCCTTAATGAGATTCGTCGTGCAGTTAGTAATGGGTTTCGTGACTCACTTTTGATTAGAACCTCCTTTCATATGGCTATCTATCATATTTGGCAGGAGAGAAATAGGCGTCTTTACAAACAAATGGAGAGGCATAAATATGCGTTGGTGGAATGTATTATTAACCTGATTAGGGAGGTCATCATCGGGCATGATATGCAAGAGCAGCTCAGTTTGGCTATGCGGCAACATTGGAGCATTTAGTTGTAGCTAATTTTGGACATTTTGTGGTTTGCTCTTTTGTTACAGGGGATTTCTAGTTTTCTAGTGTTGGTGGCCTGAACGGCTTTTCCTCCTTTTTGTCCGCAGATAGTAGATTGCGGTTCTTGTACATTATTTTGCCCATTTCTTTATAATTACATATATCTTAAATTTTCAAAAAAAAACAAGAGTATGATGTAATAAATTCAACACTAGACTAAGCAATAACAATTTTCTTTTTGTTATGATAAGAGATAAAAGAATTACCTAAGCAGAAACAATAATCAGTAGTAAAACAACGATCTATTAGCTCTCCAGCCAGTTAGCATCATAATAACCAGATAATACCAAAGAGGAGGTAGCAAAGAAGTGTAATCTATATTTTAAAAAATCCTTTAATGCAACAAAGTATCTGTATCACATAACAATAAGCAAGAAGTGGGCATAAACTAATTGATTAGAAGAACAACATATGCTATATTAGGTTAAGTAACAGTAGGATAGATAAGACTATCAACAAGTTATTAATAAAATTGGGATCATCAAGAGGAGTGTCATCTAAAGGAGTAAGCTTGTAGTTGTGCTTCAGATGAGTTAATTTGAATTTCATATCGGTGATGTCAATGCAAAAGAGTAGATAAGATGTATACTTAATAGTGATAATAGCCTTAAAAAGTATAAGAAATTTCAAGACCAAAAGAATAGCTTAAAGAACCTAGATTCTTCATTTCAAAGTATTAACTAAGTTAATATTGTAATTCTTAAATACCAGAGACATCATTACTTATTATTATCATATTATCAATATAAATTAATAGAAAGACAATGTCCCAAATAGTTTGGCAAATGAGTATAGAATTGTGTGGATTAGAAATAAAGCCAAAATTGAGAAAGGGTGAAGTTGAATTTTGCAAACCAAGCCCTAAAAGCAAACCCTAAAGGTGAAGATGAATTTTGTAAACCAAGCCCTAGAAACTTGCTTCAATCCATAAGCATCACTCATAATGGTCATACATCTACCCTCATTTTTAGTCTTCTTGACACCTACCGTATCCCTAACTTAGCCCTCAATCTTATCTCTTAGTCCATTACTTGAAATATTACTAAATGTTAAATTTTCCCTTTAGTTATCATCACTCAAGATCCAAAAACATGTTAGATTTCTAGGACAGGTCATATTGAACTTACCTTTCTTCATCTTTCTTGAAAACCTATGCCCTCAACCACAAATACCAACTCCTCTATTTACCAAAGGTATTTTTGTGTTACTAAGTTTTAGCTAGTAAAACTCAACCTTTAATTTTTTGTGGCCTTTTATGCTCTATAAATTTCAAGTAATTTAATTATTTAGATTATCAACTTATAAAACAACCAACCTTGTCCTTTAATAATAATGATTCTATTTGATAGTCCATTTGACTTAATATATTTTGATATTTAGGGTCTTTTTTCTTTTTTTAGTCAATGAATGGTTACTTTGCATTATTTATTGAAAACGATTCTCGATTCACTTAGTTATATTTCTTAAATATCATTTTAAGTTATCATAATTTTACATTACATTTGCTATCATAATTAAAACTCAATTTTTTTACACTATTAAAATCGTTCACACAAAGAATGCTATAAAATATTGAGATTCTTCTTTACTTCATTTTCTTAGTTAATAAGGAACTATTATTCAAAGTTTATGTCATCATAATTTATAATAAAATGGAGACGTTGAACAAAAACATCACCACATTTTTTATTTTATTCGTGCTCTTCTTCGTTCTACTTCATGACCAGAAAAATTTTGAAGAGAAGTAGCTCTTACTACTGTTTACATATTAAATGAATTTCCAACTTGGCTCTTTGTAATTTATTTTTTTGAAAATTTATTTGGCTTCTTGATTATTTAACAATGCACCACCTTAAATGTGCTTATTTTATTCTTTTACAACCTTATGAACACACAAAATTATAATCTCACGTTCTCCTTTGTTATTTTCTTAGTTATGGGAAAGAAGACAAATGGTATCACTATTAGGATTTCATTTCAAATGAATTATGCACCTCTCCTCATGTTACCTAAGGAGAAAATAATATATTCTCCTCTCTTTCTAAGTTTCACCACTCTTTATCATTATAAATCTTTTTTTTTTGTTGACTCCTCAATTAAGTTGTTTCTAAGTTCAAATACAGGTACCTCTACTGTACTCGACAATAGTTCTAACTCACTTATTCCTAGTAAATCTGTACCAATGATTGATTTTGTCCCGATTGTTAGCTTATGCCCTTGCATTCGGTTGTAATTTTATTTATGACATTAGACATTATTTATCTTTATGTATTTTGTTAACTATATTTGATATTCTAATACTAAAGATAAAATTTTAAGAATAATTATTATGCAATGATGAAATCATAATTATGATATTCAATTTATATTTATGTATTATTCCTAAATTATTCTTAGTTGAAGTTTCATTAAAAAGACATTAATAAAACATTAAAACTAGTACACATTATATTTATTTCTTATGAAAACAGTAATTGATACCATAAATTTAAAGTATGAAAATACTTTTAAAAATGTGACTTATTAGAAAATAAGTTCATTAAATTGACTCGATTATGATGATCTCAAATGAAATATTACTTATATGTTTGTGAATTTTCTCATTATAATGGTTTTATAATTGATCTTTAAATTTGATATTATCAATGTGTCTCATACAGTATTTTAAAAATTGGACCAGACTGATCAATTTGACCAAAATTAATACGAACTCGCTTGATTTTCAGTTTGATTTGTATCATATAACCCTTATGATACCGACTTATTTTCTTTAACATATCCGTTAAAATAAAATACGACCATCTTTTTAAGCACATAGGAACCATCATATTTTTTAACGTATGGGTCCCATCACAAATTTCTTCCCCTCCCTTTTTTAACTAACAGTGAACATGTGGGACCTACCATGCATGTAGGACCCATCATTTTTTGAATTTAAATTATTATAGTTAAAAATAAATTACTATTTTTATCTTTAGAAAATATTAAATTTATTTAGTCTCACCAATAAATTATATTTATCAAAATTTAGGTTGTTTTTTTATCTCCTTATATTTTAATTGAAATTTTTTAAATCATTATTGTTAAAAACTAATTATTATTTTCATCATGAATTTGTTTATTAAATTGAATTATTAATTAGCATATATAAGTAATTTGCTTAAGATAATTTAAGAATGTGTTAAAAATAATATTTAAACTATAAAAAAGTATGTTTAAAGGACATTAAAAAAGAAGTTTGAAAAATAAAATAGGTAGCCTATCAATGTTTTCAAGTCAGGGTTTTCTCTCATTTTTTGGGGTTTTTTTTACTTGTTAGGGTTTCTCCTATTGTTCCATTACCGCTCGTTCTGATGGCTGCTGCTGTTGGTGATGCTATCGCCGGTTTGTCTCTTACAGATGGGGAAGACGTGGATTGGGTGGTTACGGCAACAAAGGGTGAGAATGAATGGTGTTATGATTTATGCTTAGTCGGCACGCTTTTAACTGCATCTCGAATCAATTTTCTGGCACTCTGCGATCTCTTTGATGATCTATGGCAGCCTTAGGCTGGTATTGCCGTCACTAATTTGGGTGCAAGATGGTACCTATTTCGTTTTTTCATACGGTGGACATTGATAATGTTTTGAAACGATGCCCATGGGATTTCAACCTCCACTTGCTTGTGCTACACTGGCTAATAAAGGGTGACTTGTCGCTGGAAGTTCCGTTAGTTTCTGCAGAGTTTTGGGTACAAGTTCATGGTCTCCAGTCCGGCTTAATGAGCAAGGCACTTGCTAGACAGTTTGGTCATTTCATTGGTGAGTTTGTCGAGTATGATATGTCACTTTTGGGGAAGAGCTATTGTCCGTATATGCGTATACGTGTGCGTCTGGATGTTCGAGTTCCTCTTAAACGTCGTAAGAAAATAAAAATATCTACCACTTGTTCCTTCTATGCACGTTTCCAGTATGAGAAATTGCCTTTATTCTGTTTTATCTGTGGTTTGCCTGGTCATGGGGAAAGCTTTTTCCCCAAGTGTCTTCGTAACCCGGATATTCAAGCCCCATTTGGGTGGGATAGTTCGATTCGTCCAGTCATTGGTAGACAACGAGCACCTCCAAGTCGTTGGTTGTGTCACGATGATGGTACTCCACTGCCTGGCAGTGTTCTTTCAATACCAGGTGTGTCTTCGGGTCTGGATCTGACATGGATGTTGGAAACGACGAGAAACGACCCTTGAGTACTAAGGATGGTTTGAAAAGGCGAAGGACTGTTAATGTATCGGCTACTGACGTTTCTAATGTTGATTCGATTGGAGCCTCTGGACATGGTGTCCAAACTACTTCTTTATTGGCGGGTGCTAAGGAGCGACCCGGCCAGTCTCCATAAAAATTATGAGCTGGAACTGTCAGGGACTCGGCAACCCTAAGACAGTTCAATCACTTGACGATTTGGTGCGTCGACATAGGCTGGATATTGTTTTTCTTATTGAAGCTTTGGTTGTTAGTGACTATATTGAGCAGTTGCTTGTGAAGTTACGGTTTGCTGTTGGTTATGGTGTTAATCGAGTTGGAAGAAGTGGTGGTTTGGCTGTTTTCTGTCGAGATTCTCGTACCGTTGTGGTGTTACGGCCTTCGCAGAATTCGATTGATGTACATATTACTATGGCGGATGGTTTTGAGTGGTTTCTAACATGTTTCTATGGCTTCCCTGAGCGGTATCGACGGTCTGATTCGTGGACTATGCTTCGTAATTTGAATCAAGGTGCCCATGTTTCGTGGCTTGTTACTGGTGATTTCAATGAGGATAGTATTAGGGATAAAATCAACTACCGTGAATTATGCCAATTCAAATCCCAAACCAAATAAAAATGCCAAAACCAAATAAAGAATATATAAAATATATTCTAACAGCAAGGCTTACGATCGGATTGATTGGGGTTATCTTAAGAGTGTTCTGTTTTCTTTGGGTTTCGATTCAAGGTGGATTTCCTTAGCTATGATGTGTGTCCGAAATGTTAGCTACTCCGTTACAGTCAATGGTGATGAGGTGGGGCCGATTGTATCCTCACGGGGTCTACGGTAGGGCGATCCTTTGCCCCAGTATTTATATGTTTTGTGCGCGGAGGGGTTGTCAGCCTTATTGACTGATGCTGAGCGTCGACGTGTTATCACAGGGGTCTCTATTTGTCGAAATAGTCCTTCAGTCTCTCACTTGCTGTTCGCCGATGATTCCTTTCTTTTTTTCAAGGCCACTGAGCAGCAGTGTCATGTAATCCGCAACATACTTCATACTTATCAGCGAGCTTCGGGCCAAGCTGTCAATCTGCGGAAATCTGGTATTTTCTATAGCTCCAATGTGTTCGAGGTTCAGAAGGTAATTCTTTCGAATATTCTTGATGTTCATACACCTCTTGCTCATAGTCGGTATTTGGGATTGCCGTCCTTAGTTGGTAGCACTAAAAAGTCTATATTTGCTTTTCTACATGATAAACTGCGGCAGCGTATTCAAAATTGGCAAAATAAGTGTTTATCTCGTGCAGGAAAGGAAATTTTAATCAAAGCGGTTGCTCAAGCTATCCCTGCTTATTGCATGAATGTTTTCCTTTTACCCATTTCAGTCTATGATGCGCTGCAGCGGATGATGAACTCTTTTTGGTGGGGTACCAAAGCCGATGGTTCTAATAAGGTCCATTGGTTACGTTGGGATAGAATGTGTGAGAAGAAGCAGGATGGTGGACTTGGGTTTCGTAATTTGAGGTGTTTTAACCTCGCTATGCTTGCAAAGCAAGGATGGAGATTGTTGCAGTCTTCGCATACACTCCTTTATCGTATTTTCTGAGCTAAATATTTTCCCAATGGGAACTTCCTGAGTGCCAAGTTGGGATATAATCCAAGCTTTACATGGCGAGGTATTTTTTAGGCAAGGACCATTCTTGGAGCTGGTATTCGGTGGAGGGTTGGTAATGGGGAAAATGTCAAAGTTTGGTGTGACGTTTGGCTCCCACGAGATCATCGTTTCAAGGTTGAATGTGCTTCGGATTTGATTGCTTCAGATTTACGTGTGGCGGATTTAATAGATCATGCCTCTAAGCAGTGGGATGTTGATAAGGTACATGCTCTTTTCTCCTCTGATGACGCATGTGTAGTTTTATTGATTCCCCTTGCTTCTTCGGCTATTGATCAGGTGATTTGGCATTTTGATAAAATGGGGTGTATACTGTGAAATCAGGTTATTATTTAGCATCTTATTTGAATCGAACAGCTGAAATTCATCACAAGGTTGACTGGAAGCTTGTATGGAATTTGCGTGTACCCCCGAAAGTACGAGAATTTGCTTGGCATGCATTGCGAAATCTTTTGCCGACTAAGCATAGACTACATCAGAGGGGTATGAATGTTGCTCCTTTGTGTAGCTGTTCTACTTCCAATGAGGATCTTGACCATATTCTTCTGCAGTGCCATACGGCATTAGATTTATGGCAGCTTTGGGGACGTGCAGGTCCTGCGGTTGCCTTGCCGTTTCAGGATTGTTTTGTCGAGCTTTGCCAAGCGGCTGATAGCTCCATCGTCGAGGAGTTTGTCATGTTGTGTTGGCGTTTATGGTGGGCTCGGAATGAAGTTGTTTGGAGTGGACGGAGTGTCCCGGCTGGTGTAATTTTGCAGCACGCTTTGGAGTTCCGGCAAGAATGGATTGAGGCGCAGCAACATCAGACAGTGCCACTTCCTTTGTCCTTTGTCTCGACTGCTACAGCTAGTTCGGACACCGTTATTGGATGGCGATGTTACTCTGATGCAGCAATTTTCGAAGCTGCTAGGCGAGTGGGTACGGGATCTGTGACGTGTGCAGATGATGGTGGTTTTATACATGCTTTCACGACGTCCCGACCGAGTTATTTCTCTCCTCGAGTTGCTGAGGCTTTAGCATTGAGAGTGGAGTTAGAGCATGTTTCGGTTCGATGCAGTGGCCGTGGAACTGTGTTTGTCGATGCACAAAATGTGGTAACATCTCTCCATAGTAGTGAACCCGATTGGTCCGAATTTGGTTCGATTATATATGATTGCCAGGTGCTTTTAGCACATCGGCCAGATATTCAGGTTAAATGGCTAAGTCGTCAGTCTAATGTCTTAGCTCATTGATTAGCTCGTCAATCCCTTTCGTTTTTTTCTAGTATGTTTACCAACTCTCCTCCGTTATGTATTTCGGATTTTTATTAGTCTAATGGATACGGTGGTTTTCCCTCAAAAAAAAAAGAAGTTTGAATAAAATTAGAATCTTTTCTATTTACTTTCTTTAAATATATTTTAACTTTTATGAGTTTTTAAATAAATGACAATATAGAATACAATTTTTATTTTTATTATTATTTAAAAATTAATGTTAGATTTAATCTTGGTCTAAATTATTAGATTTATTAGTAATTTATTATATATTAATATGCATTATTTATTCTTATAACTTTTACTTCTTATTTTTTATATACCGGTTTTATAGCGATTCAATACCGATCAAACCTTTAAACCTTAAACTTTTTCTTTGACCGATTCAATATCCTATCTAATTTAAAACTTTGATCTCATATGTGAATCACTGTGTTTTGATATTACTTATGACATATCATATTTATGATAACCTAGTTAGTAATACTTAGATACAATATGAATTACATCGAGAAAGTTAAGTAATTTAAATAGTCAATAAAGGATTCATCCTTTAAAGTAATTAGAGAGAATGTTTCACTGCTCTTGATTAATATTGATGTAAGGAATTCTCCAGCCAAAGTGAATTAACATTTGAAAAAGTTTTTTCAAATATCAATTATAAATTAATTACTAATTAGCAAGAATGAACTTAATTGGATTTAAACATAGTAAATTTTATATCCATATTCTATGTCTAATTAGAATATTGTATGACAAAAGGATTAAATTATATATCATAATCATGCAAAGAGATATTAACTCAAACAACATTGACATTCCTAATATTTGGGTGGTCATGACATGTTGCTATATATTAATCTTAATCTATGATTATAAATTGTTTAATTAGATAATTAAAGATAAATTAAAAGGAGTTTTAATTTATCTAATTATAATTATGAATTATAATTTATAATCATTGCCAATAGATTAAAAACATAATAGGTAAATCATAAAGAGCAGTTAAAAAGAAAAAATAACATAAATTAAGTTAGACTCAATTCTGAATTTTGAAAAGCTTTAAGAATTAAATATGAGATGTTTGATTTTATTAAAAGTAAATATTATAATTAATAATCAAAGTCAACTCTAATATTTTTTATTTATAAGAAATAAACGTAATTATTCCTCTCCAAAAATTGAGTTACTTTTTTTACTGCTACGTAGAGACTGTTAAAGGGTGGATGATTGGACAATTTGTAGTTGACTCCTTGAAAAGTTTTCAAAAAGAATTTTGAATAAGGACTGATTTCTTTAATTTACGATTCATGTTTTTAAAATTATTCAATTTCAAGAAATCGTAAAAGTTTTAATTTTTCGTTACACTTGTGATTTGAGCATAGCTGGTTTTCCTACTCCTATACCTACACTTGATACCTCTCTTTGTCGTTTCACTCGAGTAAGACAAACTCCTCATCATTTTACTAAACTTCATTATTATTTTGCTATTGCAACTTTACATGAACCTCGCTTTTATGGTGAGGTGAGTACTGATCCTCTTTAGCAACAAGCTGTACTTAAAGAACTTCAGGTCTAAGAGAAAATGCATCAAACTTAGTTGATCTTCTCCCTTATAGGACATCTACTGGCTATAAAATTAAAACTCTTTCTGATAGCTTTATTGAACGTTACAAAGCTCGTTTAATGTACAAAGGGGTATACACAAAAGTATAACATAGATTATAAGAAACCTTTTCTCCGAAGACCAGATTAGCCTATGTTCACAATCTATTAGCTATTGCTACAGATTGAAAATGACAACTTTTTTGTAATGGATGTCAAAGATGACTTCTTTCATTGTGTTTTATTAGAAGAGGTTTGCATACAACCTCCTCTAAGTTATGATTCTTTTCATAAGATTTGTAGGTTTCCACGATTCTTGTATAGATCTTTGCTTAATTTAGCTTTATTTTTATTTCAAATAATTATGGATTATTTATGATACCATGATGGTAGAAACAAAATACTATAGAAAAGTCTTATTTTCAATTAATTTTAATTATACCTATTCATAGAAAAAATTAGTAACTATATATGATATACATAAGATACACAAAAATATTTTATTAAGATTTCAACTATCCTTAATCTTAACATATAGGATAATATAAGAATACCTTGTTAGAATCTCATTAAACCTTAATCTTAACAATATATGTGAGATTAAAAAAAAATCATTTGAATGGCAATTGTGTAAGTTTGTCCGAATGCCACCCGGATCAATTAGACCTGGTTGGGTCGACTACTCAGGGCTATGGGCCGATCGGTTCAATCTCATTTCCACGCAGAGCCCAAGCGCCGGGTCCAAGCCCGATGCACCTTCCTTACAGCCCGCCAACAAGAGAACTT
>JANZLD010000005.1:9315663-9342322 GCA_026413575.1 Erythroxylum carthagenense | reverse complement strand
TAGAAAAACTATCTTTAACAAATTAGAAAACCATTTTCAAAATATTAAAGAAATCTCATTTTTCTTACTTAATAAATAAAACACTTTTCAGAATTTAATGAAAAAATACTTTTTTCTAAAAATCAAGAAACTTATTGTTCAAGAAATAATTTCTAAACAAATTGAATAATAATTCTTTATAAATTTAATTTATCTCAATCATATTGAATTAAATAAATTTAATCAAGAAACATCTTTCATAACTATTTAAGAAAATATTTTATAATTTTAAGGAATCTAATTAATTAATTTCAATCTAATTAAAACTAATTAATTCTAATTTTATAAACTACTTTCCAATATTAAATTAATTATTTATCTTTATATGATTAAGATTGATAATTATATTAATTCCAGCAATATAATTTTCAATCTTAATCATATAAAGATAAATAAATAATTTAATTTTAGAAAAGTATCGTAATATTACCGTAATATTAATTTTCTTTTCTCTCTCCAAGTTCTTTCTCCATCTTATTAGATTAAATATCTTTTTTTTTTTACATATTACAATCAAAGGTCAATGCTCTCATTTCTGGAGTTCTATATAAGATTTTTTTTTTGTTTTTACGTTTGATGGGAATCCATAAAACGTTATTAAAGCTTAGATTATACTTTTTTCCTTGTTTTGTTTGCCTTGCGTGATTATACTTTATATTGAAAGTTTCAGGTTCCTCCATGGCCGCAAGTTTTCATTTCTTGTGTTGTTTATTCAATAATAAGTACGTTGTGGTTGTATATATTGTTGCCTTTAGATTGTTAAGATGTTATTTAAAGCAATTGAGTGAAAAATATGTAAAAGACTAAAAGTAATATTTTCAAGTTTATCCAGTTGATTTAAGATCTCTTTCAAATACTTAATCTTACTGGATAAGATCTTATTGATTATTGCTTAGTTGTAGAAACTCATTTATTGGTAATATTTCTATTTTCAAAGAGATTAAAGAGAAGCTTCAACAGGTATTCATTTTTTACATTCATTTCCTTCGCTTGTTGACAATGTCAACAATGATTTTCCACACATTTTAGTTGAATTTATATCTATTTCTATATTTTGTAGCATAGTCATTTTACATCTTTTTACTTCATTGAAAAGAGAACTTTATCATCCTTTTAATGTTTTAAAAGGTAAATAACTAGTTTTTCTTGCATGACATGGCAACAATCAAATACTATAACTAAGACTTCTGAACATGAATTTATATCAATTTGTGTACTGGTTTGGAATTCATTGTCTTCTTTGCTTTTTTTGGTTATCTTCTTTGATCGTCAGCTCATTCTAGCTCTGTCATCTTCTTCCTTAACGTGCTTCAATGACTTCTTTTGCGTGTCGGCTAAGATAAATGAGTTTTATTATTTACTAGGTTTTTGTGTACTTGGTTTAATTTGAGTATTTGTATGTGGCTTGAACCTTTGAATTGAACTTCCTGCATTTATAATGTTAATGGCCTGCATTAACCAAAACTTGTTTGAAATATTTGAATTTTGTCAATGAGTTATTTCATTGATGCTATCTGAAATGATTAGGTTCTCTTTACTTTTTATGTGTGAATCCTTGCACACATCTTTTTTAATATAATAATAATTTTTTTCTAAACATATTAGATAATTTGTATATGTTACAATAATTTATTAATCAAAGTATTCATATTTTTATCTTTACTTATTATATTTCATACCAATACATAATTAATCTAGGATAATTATCAAACTTCTAACATTAATTTTAAATTTCAATAACAATATCTAAACCATTCAATTAAAAATTTCAACTTTATAAAATTAAATAAGTCATTTTATGTTCCAGTATCAAATCAAGCTGACCAAGAAGTTTCCCTTTCACGTCCTTAAATGTGTCTTTGAATCCTCTTCTAACATATATGATTAAAAAAAAGATCTTCAGTTAATAAATTATTAATCAAGGAATGTCAACATGGCAACTAGTTTCGGATGGTACTAATTCATTCCGTTGGGAGGAATGTGGCAAAATTGTCCCTACTAAAGGAATAAATAATTCAGAAAAAATCTCCACTTCATACTCTAATGATCGTTTGCCTTCTATAGTCGATCTTCTGTGTCAAGGTATTTAGTATCACATGAACAACGTCACTTTCTTTATTATGTACATCTATTTTTCTTTTATGAAACTATTATATATATATTCACATTTGATGGTATATACTACATTTTGTTTTAAGCTTCCTTGAATCTCGAAGATGACATGTATGCCCATAGAGGAGGGAGTGATCTCACAACGGTCTGTAAAGGATTAAGGAAATCAGTTGTTTTGAAAATTTCATCAATTCCTCAAATTTCGTTTGGACATTCATGTATGTATATCACTCCAATTCTGGTTCGTTTAATGGTTTACTAATCTAACAATATATAAGGTCTATACTAATTGTGTTTTAGGTAAATCGTTTCTTGCTGGCAGTTCATCTAGGGAGTTTATCTTCCATACTAAATCTGGTGACTCATTCATTGTATAATCTATAAATTTAGCTATAGCAGAAACGTTATTGCAAGAAGGTGTGAAAAACTCTATACCTGAGGAAAGAATTATTACTGTTTCAATTGGTGCCTTTGAACATATAAGGACCCTTCTCGAGAATCCATACATCGGGGACTCATTTACCTTTACTAACTCTCATGTCACTTGGAATCCAAAAAAATAATTATATCATTGTCATTTATCGACGTAATCAATAGGACTTAACTTTAAAGTTGATTTATTGTTGTATCTGTAAGAATTTATCAAACAATCTTTTTACTAGTTAGGGGTCAAACTGCGTACTATTAAGTGTGGACTGTTATTGTTCTTTTTCTATGATTGTAAGAATTGTTAACCTTCTAATTCAAAGTTTGTACTTGAATATTATATTCAACAAATCAATTATTTCCTTTTCAATATATTGTGTAAAATATTGAATTCAAATTCTTATATTTCTAGGAAATTCAATCAAATATGAATTTCATGTTGAAATATGCTACCAAAGAGACAACATGATATAATGCAACCCAGGTTCAGACAATGATTCAAAGGTACTTACTGTGAAGGTGAATCATTACACTCTGCAACTATAACTGAATCACCTCCTCCCCCTCTAGCTACTAAAGTTGCAGATGAGGCATCACCTTCCATACCTGATGCTACACTATCCACGACCCCTACATCATCCACTACCCCTATAGTGATAGAGATATCAGGGGTAAACAATGCAGATGAAGGAGGCAGCCGCCAACCTGAAGCTGAGGGATCTGATGGAAGAATTTACATCACAATTGTCAATAATTTGTAAGTGAAAATACATAAAACATTTTATATTTATAATTAAGTTTTAGGTTTAAATTTTAAAAATTGTATAAAATTATTTGTTTTTATATTAGGTTGATTCCATCTGAACTATGTTTTAGAAACATGACATCTAAATTTAAGGAGAACATTGATCTTGAGAGATATGTATGGAAGTATATCTCTCAGGCCACAAAGGAATTTTATTATCAGGAGTTTGAGATACAATGAAAAATATTATTTTCTTTTTTAATTGATTTGTATACATTAATTAGATAAATATTATTATTTTATAAATATTTATCAAATTTTTTCCTTTTATTTCAAAAAGAATTTTTTGGGGATGAATTTGACGTAGTTGCACATACACATTATCGGGACTTTGTTGGTGCGATACACGAAGCTGGTATATGATCGTCTTATATTTCTGAACAAATACGAAGTCATTGGCAGCAGTATTGGACATCACCTGAGGCAATGCCCATTTCAGAGTGTAATTCTACCATCAGAGATGGAGAACCGGGGGAAGAGAGCCTTCTTGTACATACAGGAGGATTTATTACTTACCACAAGCAGAGAGACTTGTAATTATCTAAAATTTACACTTATATTCTACTTGTTTTACTTTGCTGTATTTCAATTTAAATTGATGTGTAAATTTTTGAATAAAAATATGTATACTATTGACAATGATAATGATATAAATGCCTGGCGCCATATATGGCTATGTTCAGTTATTTTATTTATTCAACAGTGGGTAAATATCATAAAAATAGAGAAAACTTTGCCGAAATTTTTATAAATTCTAGTTCATTTATAAAATTTTATTTTTATGCAGGAAAAGTCTATAGGCATGAGGCCTAAACCCCGTCAGCTTTTTTTGCACACTTACACTAAGAAGCATGACGATGTGACATTCGTCAACATCCAATATAGAGAACTTAATGTATGTAAAAGTTATACTTTAATATTAATTTTTAATAATTATCACTTGCTAATATAAACTTTGCCTCCTAATATGACCAAATACATGAAAACATTCAGCGACATTCTCAGCACAAACAAGTTGTTGATGATAGTCAGACATATCTTAATGCAGTAGGTGGTAGGGACCATCGTGAAAGGATCTTCACGTTAGGGTCATTTGTAAACACATGTTATTTACAATCCTCCACATTCAGTACAGTAACATCTAATAGACGGTCGACAACCAATGAAGTCAATGAGATTCGAAGCATAGTACAGACATTGATGGAGTACATAGCTCAACTCCATAATGAGGTGGATGAGTTGAAGGGGAGAGGTAGAACCTTAGAGCATCCGCGGTCACCAGGATAATAATGTACTTGTAGTCATTTTGTTTAAATTACAAATACTTATTATGTACAATTTAATGTTGTTATTATCAATTAAGATAATTTTAACTCTATATCATCAATCAACTTTCTGTTTATACAAATTAAATATATAAAAAAATCAAAATATTATGCACAGATAATTCATAACTGTTGAAATTATGCATTAACCATAACATCATGAAATAAAATTTAATGTTGAAAATTTTTAAAATTTTTTAAATATATTGACTGACGGAAAATACAAGTACGTTGATAAAATCTATTATATTTACTAACTAAATACCAAAAATTATCGATAAATTCTATAATATTTACCGTCAGAATAGGAAATCATTGTCGGTAATATTGACAGTTGTCGCCAACTTTACCATCAGGCTCTATGTTACTGTTTGTATACTCACCAACGGGAAATGATAACTATTGGTAATATTACTGATGAAATAACTAATACCGTCTGCAAATATTTCAACAGAAAGAAAACGATAGTAGGTAAATTTACCGACGATCCCAGCCAACCGTTGGTATATTCATCAACATTTACATAAAATATTCGTCGGTAAATTTACTTACGACTGTTTTTAAGACCTGTTTGTCCGTTGATAGATTCTGTCACCAATTTATATTACCGATGGAATCCAAATTTTTTTTGTTAATAATGTTCGTCACTAAATGTTATTTTTCTTATTGTGTAAATAGTCTCATTTAAAAATTCCTTGAATAAATTAATGCATTGCATTTTGAATAGAAAAAAAATCCTCGAATAAATTAAAAGAAAAGGAAATGAATGCTTTTTGTAAATACCTATGAATTATGTATTTTTAAATTGTATTTGTATTATATTAATCTCAATCATTTATTTAATTAATTCAAAAGTCAAACTTATGGTCTAATATTATGCTAAAACATGATAAGACTAAAATGGAAGAGACAAACTTGTGTGGTCAAGTTGAACTTTTTGAATTCGAGGTCATGTTTGAATAGAGCTTGAAATTGAAAGATCCCCTAATCAAGCTACAAAAGAGTAATTAGTTGTAATTAAACAATAATTTGTAATTATTGACAACAATTAGGGATATGAATGAAATGTCTCATCTTAATTCTTGTTCTTTCTCTTCAACTTGAAACTCTTTTATGAAAGTTATGAAAAATTATAATGAAGAATAAGAAGAATTACATGATTATAATTTATGCAAACAATATGAAAAAGTGGGAACATTTATGCATATTTACGTGCTTCTATACAGGGTCGTTCTTATCGTTTTATAGGCTTTGGATGAAATAAAAAAAAGGTTCCAATAAATCGACAATATATTTAAGTTTACATATTTGCATGAAACATAAATGACTTAATTTATAAGTCTATATACTCAACCAAATATTAAATGATCATAACATCAGTTAATAATATCTTACAAATATTATTAACAATAAAATAACTAAAAATAATAACAGTAACAATAAAATAACAATAGTAGCAATCAAACAACAATATTAAATTGCAAAATAATAATAAAATTACACTACAAAATTGTAAAATTGAATGATGGAGCTCTTTTTATGTTAAGCTTTGAACAGGTGCCCTGCTACTATAACGAATCGGCAAATCTAGTTAGTTTGTCGTATATAGATAAAGATAAGAAAGAAAAATTGTACTAAACATGACAACAATGATAAGTCGCGTAACTTTCGTGAGCATTGATCCTTAAGCTAGAAAAATTACATAACGTGTCCAATTTTCACATTTATACTACGCGTATAAAATGAGGGCATGTTCTTATTGACAACATTTGACCGTCGCCAAGCCAGGAATCACTCTCCTCCAATAGTAGATTTATCTTCATTTACAAAAATACAAATTTGGTTAAGTAACTTAATTTCGAAAATCCCATTACAAAAGGAATCAAATGAAAGCCAAAGCCAGAAAACAAAAGAAACTAGAAAGACCATCGCCATCGCCATCATCACACTCCCTTCCCTCGCGCTTTCTCTCTCTTCGGTGCATCTCCGTTTACGACCATCGCACTCTCCTTCCGTTAAGCTCTGCCTTCTCAATTTCCAGGTGCGTTCTCCTTTTTAACATTTTCTTTTTCTACGCATTCTGTACGTATGAATGCACGCTTTTAATCAAATTTTTCTTCGAAAGTTTTACCTGAATTCAGTCTCGAGAAAGATGCATTGCATTTCAAATGCATGTACCATCCCAGTGGAAACGAAAAAACACAAAGAAGAAGAACGTTAGAAAATGGTTGGGTAACGAAGAAACCAATATTTTAAAAATTAGACCGAAAGTTAAACTGTAAGATAAAAAATTTAAAGCTTAAAAAATTTAACTGATATTAAACTGTTGTAATATCGAATGTAAATTGAATAAAATTAAATCATTTGAAATATTATTAAAAAAGAAGGTATTTATGAAAATTTAAATGTTAACTGAAATATATTATTAAATAAACATTAATTGGTTTATTTTAATTTATAAAAAATATTAATTAATAAAAATTAATTGATTAATCAATAAATTAATAAATTTTTAATAACAAAAATTATTAAAATAAACTAAATTAAAAAGTTAAAAATTGAACAAAAAAAAAATTAAAGGGTTGAAAATTCTCAAAAACGGGTTGTGTGTTTTAGACATTGAAAGTTATAGTTAACTATAAATGAGATAGTAATTATTTAGCAACAAAACAAATCAGATGGGATTAGATCGTTAATCTATGATATAATAATCCCTAACTACTTGATAAAATGTCTTAAAAGTGTTTTGTCTAGTGCGGAGAAACGGGTTAATGAATCAGACTCGGGTGTCTTGTCTTCGACTCGAAGAATATGCGCATGGGACCCCTTCTGTTCTGAAGCAACCAAACAGAATATAATGTTCCTGATAAAGTTGTCAAAATTTTGAGAAAAATTAAAAATAACACATATTATGAAATGAATATTGATTTTCTTAAATACCCGTGAATTTTATATTTTAAAATTTTATTCTATTAATCTCAATCATATATTTAATTCATTCAAAAGTCAAACTTATGGTCTAATGAAATGGAAGAGACAAACTTGTGTGGTCAATTGGAACCAATAGAGCTTGAAATTGAAAGATCCCCTAATCAAGCTTAAAAGGAGTAATTAATTGTAATTGAACACACCATTCAAAGTCAATATTCTGCAATTATTGACAACATCTAGGGATACCAATGAAATGTCTTGTCTTAATTCTTTGTTTTTTTACCTTTGCTTGTATATTCGTCTTATTATTGTTTTACCCCATGTTTTAAAAATAATTAAGACGAGATGTTTAAATTTTAATTGATATTAGATCATTATAAAAATAATTAAAATTAAAAAAGATTGTCCTTATACAAAAAATTGAAATTAAATAAAAAATTATCATAAAAATTAACTATTTTATTTTAATTTCTAAAATAAAAAATTATCATAAAAATTAACTATTTTATTTTAATTTCTAAAAACTTATTAACTTACTCAAACTAACTATTTAATTAATAAATTAATCAAATTTTAATAATAAGAATTATTAAAATAATCGAACAAAAATGTTAAAAATTAAACAATTCAAAATTTTTACAATTTAAACTATTGAGATTTTTTAATCATTTAATCATTTGAAAAACAAACTAAGCAGCAGGGAAAGTTTAAATTACCACGCTTAATAAACTGATACCTAGATTGGAGTTATGATCATATTATTAGTATCATAATGTCTAAAAGTATAAAAGTTGGACCATTATTTAATTTGAATTAGGGAAAAGAACATGGCTATTTACTCGTGACAGCAATCATTACAAAAAATATTTACATTATTTATAATATAAAAATATTTTTATTGAACATCTATTATTTTTTAATAATAGTCATTTGATCTAATTAGCTATTATTTATATAAGAAATCGTATAAATAATAGCTAATTTTATAATAAAATTGTTCAAAGAATTTTCTTATAATTTAAAATAATTAAGATATTTTTTAAATTATAACAAAAATTTATATTTTTATCCTAAAACGTAGCAAAAATGATATTGGATCTCCTTACACTTTAAATGGGTTCATAATATCAGTTACTTTTAAAACTACAAGCAGCATATAAATGCTTAAAGTGCATGATCACTCCTACGCCAACCCTGGCATTAGATTTAGAGGAACGTAGAAAACTCACGTGGCTGGGACACAAAGACAATCATTTGGAAGCACCCACTTCACAGTTCACACCACTTTGGTTACTTTACACGAGCAACGAGGGCATATAGAATACAACATAGATTAGATGTGGGTGGGTGGTTGCTGATAAGTTCTTATCTTCAATTCCCATTTCAAAAAGCAAAAGGAGAAGATATTATGTGTGGGAATGTGATGTATAATTGTGTCCACCGCACATACGATTTGGTTTGTTGTGCAGGACAAAATAACATGGACGAGTAATATGGGACGGTGACTTTGTGGGGTCTTTGTAGTTTGGCCACCTGCTGGAGGTTACCATTTTTCCTTCCTTCCTTTTTTTTATTAAGAAAATTGTCGAATTAAATTAGATGTTGGTCCTCGACATATCCGCTGTAAGGATATGTTGGCATCCGATAAGGGCTACATCAAAATAAGTTACACCAAAAGTACTATAATCTGTTTGAGTGGCGAGTCAGTCAACACATCTGTTGCCCTCTTGATAAACATATCAATAGATAATAGTCCAATTGCGAGTAAACAGTTTGATAACGCCTGCAACTATAGGGTAGATCTCCAGTGTACGGTTGCCCTTCCTTCCTTTTTATTAAGCCAAAACATTGGATACTACTTCCCTTTTATTCGGCTACCTCATCTCCTTTTTAAATCATCTTTCAATGTCTGTCTGTCTGTCTGTCTCTGTCCGTCCTTTAATCCCCCTTGTCGAGTGCATGCATTCCTTCCTATGCACCATTCATAAAGTCCACACCCTACTTCGTTAATCATGCAAGCACCAAAAAAGAGGATTCAATCTTTGTTTAGTCCTGCAATAATTGTCCAACCAACTCACTAATTATCCAGCCAAAGCGAAATAGTTGAGGTTAGTCACATGGATGTTATAATTATCCAACCGGAGAGAAATAGTTGAGGTTAGTCACATAGATGTTATATATGTGGTTCTCCCTTACAAGCAGTTGTTAGTATTGGAAATTAAATCCCAATACTTAAAGCTCAAACTTAATTAAACTTAAATGTTGAAATGTGATTTTAAACTCAAATTTAATCAACATATTTTAATCTATTAATTTTAGAGTAATCTATTTTAATTTTTTTGTAATTAATCTTATATATATATAAAAAGTTGAATAAGTTTGAATCTAAATTTGAGTCTACTTGATTTGAATACTCAATTTCGAATTTCATTCGTAAAAGCAACAACAATAACAACATTTAGTGAAAGTCTTCCTAAAATGCAAAATTTGGGTCTAATAAATTTCAATCGTAACTCAATTAAATTATACTTAACCTGCTAAATTTAGAACGATTAGACTATTTTTATGCCTAGCAATTACTTATTTTTGGAAGTATATCCGATTCTAATTTAGTAAACATTACATTTCAATTCTGGGGCTGTAATCTCCATGAACAATTAGCTATTGAAATTTTAGCATTTCTTGGTGAAGTTTGTTGAGCCATAACATCTTTGCACCCGTTGTTGTCCTCTGTATCCCAAATGGATTCATCCTGAACAGGAAAAGCTGGTGAGACCATGACCATAATTTTCTTCATCCTTTACGTCTTTCGAGATGGACCATTGTATACGGAGAAAGGTTAAGCGTGCTAGAGAGCGTACAAGGTAGTTCACACTGATTCCTATTCCAAATTTAATTTGGTGTAATATAATAGCCAGATTTTGGTGGAAACTTATGGGTGTCTGTGTCAAAGCTAGAGAAATAAATGGTGCAAAATTCAGCGTTGTAGCGTATAAGTCGGACATCATTGAGGTGAAACTACCAACTATGTGACATTTCATGCAGACTCTTGTCGTTATATTTCATTTATCCATTTAGTTTAGGAACATCTTTGATGTTTGACGTAGGAAATTGCAAGATCGCGTTACAGAACGGTCTTGTCTAACTTGAAGCTAAAATCACAACCTCCGTCTCTTTATGTCCATTAAACATTTCTCTCCCAATGGTAAAAATAATTTCTGAGAGCAGGATAGAAAGATCTGTTTAAGATAGCTAGTTACTTGTAAGTTTCTTGATCTTTGAGCTTTGATATATTGTTCTTAATATTATTGGAAAGGATATACAGAACTTTTAATCTGTTGATGATCCTATGCATGTGTCCATTTTCGTAAGTGTTTCTGACTTTTAGGGGCTGCATGTGAAAATGAGATATTCTTCTCTGATCGTCACTAATTATATGCTCGAATTTTCATATTAACATTGTTAATTCCAATGGCATTGGTGGAGGGAGGAGAACGATGGTCTTACATATGAGGTTGATTGTCATGGTATATATGAAAGATTTATTATCGAAGATCATTGAATTGCTTGCATGAACTCGTTTCCTATTTTGTTTTATTATTAGATAATTTGCATAACTCCGGTTGTATTCAAGTTAACCTTTACAACTATATCTGCGGGTTTGTTCCTGCGATATGAAAATGACTAAAAGGAAGAAATGATAGCTTTAGATTTTATGAGGATTCTGATATTATAATCTCTGAATACGTTGGTACAGCACCTGAGATTTCTTTCTTGATTCATATTAACAGGAATTTCGATATTTGATATTATCACACATGTTACTGCTTCTCTTTGAAAGCATCCATGCAACCTATTCAGCAAAATGTTTGATTGCGGTTACAAGTCACAGTACATTGGTGGGCATAAGGAGAAATTTGTGAGGTACGAAGAATTTATCTGATCTTTCCTTAACTATAATTATCTGGGATTTTAGCTGCTTGGAATTGTGAGTCTTGATTTCTTTTCAGTTTTAGATGTCTGATGAGTAAAACATAATATAGCAAGAATTTGTAAACTGCAGTTTTCTAGGTTTTTAATAGTTTTAACCATTTGACCTTAACATACATTAGTATACCTGTAGGTTGGATGATTTGGATTCTAACTACTCAGCTAAAAGCAAGTCAGGAGGAATGAAGAGATGGGGATTCAATTTTGGTGGCTTCATGAACATTCCTAGGAATGTTAACAGGAATCCCTCACAGTCTTTCAGATTTGGAGTGAAAAAGGGTTCAGAAGGCCTCATAACATTTGGTCGATCCCTTAAAACCGGGGTTACTCGTGCTGTGTTCCCTGAGGACCTTAGAGTATCAGAGAAGAAGATATTTGATCCACAGGACAAATCTCTAGTCTTATGGAACAGGCTTTTTATGATATCATGCATTATTGCAGTATCTATTGATCCTTTGTTCTTCTATCTTCCTGTCTTCAACTATCAGATGGTTTGCCTGGGTATGGACACAAAATTAGCTGCCACAATCACTACTGTTAGGACAGCACTCGATGTTTTCTATCTCAGTCGCATGGCTCTTCAATTCCGAACAGCCTATGTTGCACCATCGTCACGGGTTTTCGGACGCGGCGAACTCGTGATAGATCCTGCAGACATTGCAGCTAGGTACTTGCGCCGGTATTTCATTGTTGATTTTCTGGCTGTGCTGCCTCTACCACAGGTTTGGAATGCCTTTGCTTTTGCTTCTAGTCTGTATATGCACATTGGCAAATGTGTTGCATAGTTTCTCTCAAGTCTATCCTGGATTAATGCATCTATTATAGCAAAGTGAAGGAAAAGTAATTTTATCTCACATATTTAACTTTGCAGATTGTGGTGTGGAAGTATCTTACCAACAAAAAGAAGGGTTCGGAGGTGTTGGCTACAAAACAGGCTTTATTGATCATTGTCTTTCTTCAATATATTCCAAGGTTTGGCCGTTTTTTCCCTTTAAATTCAGACCTCAAAAAGAGTGCAGGTGCTTTTGCTGATAGTGCTTGGGCCGGTGCTGCTTACTATTTGCTCTGGTACCTGCTTGCTAGCCATGTAAGTGGTCTCTTTCATCTTCCCAAATGCTGCCTACCAGCATTAAGTGAAATTGCTCCGAATTAACTTACCAAAACCAGTCTGGATTGATTCACAGATAGCAGGAGCTTTCTGGTACTTGCTTGCCCTTGAACGTAAGGATGCTTGCTGGCGCAAAGCTTGTACCAGAAGTGGAAAGTGTAATATAGATTTCCTGTACTGTGGGAACAAGCGGCTTCCAGGTTTCCATGAGTGGCGAAGGGTCAGCGAAAATCTTCTTTCCAAGACGTGCGGTGTTGACGGAGAAGGTCATTCACCATTTAATTTTGGAATCTACATGCAGGCCATGTCATCAGACATTGTTGCATCCAGAGTTTTTATCTCTAAATTCTTTTACTGCTTATGGTGGGGACTGCAAAACTTAAGGTACAATGCACAACTTGTCAACAATACTCCAGGATAAAATAATAACAATGATGATACGTTTTCTCTTTATCGATGAAGATTTCCAACAAAAAATGAATAATTCTCAGCTAGTTTCACCATAATGCTTTCTCTGATGATCTCATTGCCACTTGTGAACGCAGTACACTAGGTCAGGGTCTTCAAACCAGCACCTATCCCTTAGAGGTTCTATTTTCCATAACTATAGCAATATCAGGGCTCATCCTCTTCGGCCTACTGATAGGAAACATGCAGGTATGGTAAAACAGCTGCTTTCAAATCCATGGAGTTTATTGATGCTAATTCTGTTATGCTTATTTTGATTTGTTGCTGCAAAACTTTACAACCTGAAGCAGTAGAGCAACTCATGAAATGCCACATACTATATTCTCTGCTGAATTAGTACTCTTAGCCTTCCCATTTCTTTCATGTCAGTGCATCATGTTTACTTGATGGATTTTGAAAGTGAATGTAACTAAGCAAACAAAAACTATAAGATTCATTATGGTTGCGACAGACCTACCTTCAATCTCTGACAGTTCGTCTAGAGGAGATGAGGATTAAACGGCGTGATTCTGAGCAATGGATGCATCATCGCTTGCTTCCACAGCATCTGAGAGAGCGAGTTAGGCGCTATGATCAATATAAATGGTTGGAAACCCGGGGAGTGGATGAAGAGACCTTAGTCCAGAGTCTGCCAAAAGATCTCAGGCGAGACATCAAGCGACATCTTTGCTTGAATTTGGTCAGAAGGGTAAGTATATCTACTTTTACTACAGAATATTCTTGTCAGTTGTCACTGTCTAGAACCGGTTATGCTGTCCATCAAAGTTTTGATTGATCACGTGTCCAGATATGCCTTCAAGCACGAAAACTTACATAGGACATCAGTAATATCATGATTGCCCAGGAGTCCCCAACTACAAACGTCCTATATGAGGATTTAAGAGGGCATGAATCGAGATGAACACTAACGTGACTTCTATTCTCTTATTATCAATCTTACATGGATGTTTTGTACAGGTTCCGCTGTTCGCCAATATGGACGAAAGTTTGTTAGATGCCATTTGTGAGCGGCTAAAGCCCAGTTTATACACAGAGTATACTTACATAGTTCGAGAAGGAGATCCTGTAGATGAAATGCTTTTTATCATCCGTGGGCGCCTGGAAAGTGTTACCACAGATGGTGGAAGAAGTGGTTTCTTTAACCAAGGTTACCTCAAGGAAGGAGACTTCTGTGGTGAAGAGCTTCTAACCTGGGCACTTGACCCCAAAGCCGGTGCCAACTTGCCATCATCAACAAGAACAGTCAGGGCTCTGAGTGAAGTAGAGGCTTTCGCATTGGAAGCTGAAGAGCTCAAGTTTGTCGCATCCCAGTTCAGGCGTCTTCACAGCAGGCAGGTTCAGCAAACATTCCGTTTCTACTCGCAACAGTGGAAGACTTGGGCTGCTTGCTTCATCCAAACTGCTTGGCGTAGATATTCAAGGAGGAAAGCAGCAGAGCTTCGTCGCTTGGAAGTAGAGGAACTGGCGTATGAAGACGATGATTATGATTATGATAATGAAACAGCTTTATTTGGAGAACACGAGGGTACTTCCAGGCTTCGTGCAACATTCTTTGCATCTCGTTTTGCAGCCAATGCACTTCGCAGGCATCACAGTGCAACCGGTAGAGGGAGGATTAGACTACAGAAACCCCCTGAACCTGACTTTGGTGCAGATTAACTCATAGAGTAGCTTCGACAAATCAAACCGAAAAGCATACTTTTGGTTGATTAACTTTAGAGGCAACATGTTCCATCATATACTTCAAGCATATGTCATAGTAACTTGTTAATATCTAATTTGGTGCAGAAGATAGAGACTACTGCAGCCACCACGTAATGTAACTTAAATTCCTTCCATGCTGTGCAAATGGACCAATATAGAAGATTCTTCTAAGCTTATTATTATTTGGGAAGCGATTAATCTTTTAACAGAACAAAGAAACTCTTCAGATAAACTTATGCACCCTTAAATATTCTGTTCCTTACTTTTGTCTATATTCTTTCAAGTGTGGGTGCAATAGCTTTAAAGAGAAATAAAAAGGATATATCAGGAGGTTAATGAAAACTAGAAAAGAACCAGAAAGGAATAAAAAAAGAGATTTTATAATCAGCAGTCTAGCATGTATAGAAGGTTAAAAATAAATATATCCACAGCTTCTTGGGCTTGAGCATATTTCACGGAGGTTCACCTAATGCTTACAGTGAGCGTATAATAGTCCCGAATTTCATTGTTGGCTCTTAACTACGCCACTCAGAAGATGATTCCAATTCATCATCTTCTTCCCACCAGGTCGCTGTCTACAAGATCCACATGAAGTTGAGATATTAGTCAGCTATTTGCACTTCTACCAGAGAATAAATGTACAAGTATATGCATGCTGTATCTACAATTACCAATGTCTTCAAGTTTAAGGTACTACCAAGGTGCAGAGGATGGCAGTGGAATAATATCGTGAAAATACTCGGATATGAAGTTTACCTTGTAGCCTCTGCGTAGAAATTCCAGTGAGCTTCCCTTTTCCTCCTGCAATCCGAGGACTCTCAACAGTTCTTCTTTGGTCTGAGGCACACCAATTAATCGTTTACAATGACACGAAGTTATTTGTATTAATTAGAAAAGCATGGAGTAAGAAAATATCTTTACCTCACCGAGAGTGAATCGAGTTGCACTCTCTGCTACACAAGCATATGAACCATCAGTTTGTTTAAGCATAACCTGCCAAGGTCCTGCAAAACGTCAAAACATCACAATTAGTAAGATACTCAACAATGAGGCTTAGAATCCGTATATATTGATGAGGAATGGAATTATAGACTATAAAAATGTGGAATGCCACGTTTCCAGCAAACCCAAAATAAAATATTTCTTTGACAGTCAAGGGAACAGTTTGGTGTGCTTTGGATAAAAGTTTGCCAAACCAGAAACATAATATAATCATGACTTTTTGGAACAGAATCCCAGTTTTTCTTTAGACATGCAGATGACATCTACTTCATTTGATCAAATAATAAGTTCAAGAATTTAGATTTAGTAACCGGTAATTTTGGAGGATGACTCCAATCTGCTTAACAAGTAATATTTCGATCAGTATATCGATTAATTCATCATATCTAAGAGCCCCTTAAAAGTAATAATCTGTAAAAATGTGATTAAATCAGTATCCCTTGAATTGCTGTCAAATATTGATCAACATTAATTCTTTTGATATTTACTCTATTTTGATGCCACCAACTGAAACTCGTAAATACATGTTAAGGTCTCAAAATAGCAGATAAAATCTAAGCCCAAAAACAAAGGAAAAAGAAAATAAACAATATAAGGAGAATTTGAGTACTTATTACAAAGAATAGTCGCATACCAGGGTATTGGCGAAACAATGCTCCATTGTAATTAACAACATAAGGTGCTACTGGTACAGTCTAACCTTGTTAAAAATGAAAAGTTATTTCAGGTTTGAGTTATAAGTAACATAAAAAAGTTTTTACATAAAGTGGGAAAGGAGACCTTGGAGTACGCTCTCGTTCGAACGTAGAATACAGGAATAAACTGAGAAAGAAAGCGATAATGCAAATCTTTGGTTGGAAATCCTACAAGACCCAAGTCAGCACTGCAAAATAAAGTAGCAATTGCTAAACCAAGGAGAACAAGGAAATTCATTATTATAGATGAATTCGGAAACAGCATACCGTAACGTGTCAAGCTCAAGGTTGAAAAGAAGGGCTGGGGTCGACATGGCAAACTTTTCCTGCCATCCACAATTGGACAATAAATCAGATATCAATTGCAGTTTGTGGATACATGGATAAGTAATCAGTAGACAATATTTCAAACACTATTAGGATAATGAATCATGACAGGAACTGATTAAATTCTTGTTAAATCAAGGGGCTAATGCAACAGATAGAAAAGGAAGACAAAAGATAAAAGACAAACAACCTCCAAGTTAAGGATGATAGATTAAAATCAAGAACAATAAAGGAAGAAACTTACCACATATTTCTCTATAATAGCAAGTTCACGTGTGCTACAGTTTATAAATACGTAAAGTGAAGGTGGCTCATTGGACTGCCAACGACCTGACAATGAAAAAAATGGACAAAGTTACATAAAACAAAAGTTAGAAAATTTTCTGTTTTTTTCCCAGTATTTTTCTACATAAAGGTGAAGGAAGAGAATTGTGTAATTGGACTAAACTAATATAGCATGAAAATTGAGACCTCAACTTGAGCCGTGATAGTCCAATATTTCATGAGAATTAATTATTGTTGGTTCCAGAATTCTGAGTTTTTGACTACGAAGCTTGCCAAGTACTTATATTTATCAACTTAACACACATAATCATCAAGAAGTTCCAATCAGCAGGGCTCGTCTACTTAGCAGTGAGAGTCAAATTTGTTTTTTTTTTTAAAAGTGAGTCAAAACCTTAACAGCAATACAATATGCAGTTCCTTTTGGGCATTGATATGAAAAGTGATGCGACTATGTTCAAATGAAATTTCGACTAGAAAACATCCACCAAAACTGGACAAGTTATTTATTAAATAGGACATCCACTTGGTTTGCATACACAGTCAACACATATCCAAACGAAGTAGAATAGATAGCAGCAAAGGCAAAGCAAACTGATTGATTAATGATGAAGCCACTATAAGGTAAACACCAGCAGAAATAATAGGCATTTTGACATCCCAAAAACTAACCTTCATTATCATCTTCAAAATCAAAATCTAAGGTGTTCCTTATAGACTTGAAAAATGATGTAAGAGCACCACTGGGGACATCATCAAGAGAACCTATGGTTATACCATCCATCTGTAAGCGAAAACAAAACGTAAAATCCATAGGACATCTTGCATACTCCATTAGCAACTTATTTTCCGCATATTTGCTAGATGAAAAGCCGGTTTCGATCTACAACAAGATCATAACACAAAAGGATTTTGAATAAGTCATGGGGAAGATCTATAAGAAGCTCTAAGTTCCATCATGCCCCTAGTTTCCCAAATTAAGGGCAATACAAAATTTAATTGTACAATTAAAACGTAATGATAACTGCTAATTTTGACATTGTTCTTCCCCTTCCTCATTTAGGAACAAACATCTGAACCTTATCACTCTGTCAACCCATGATGAAGCTCTAGGCTTAAAATGAAATATCTTCTTCCACAGGTAGAAATTCAAAAGAGTCAATAGTTGCCAATGCAATAATGGATTGCAGTGGAAAAAGAATTGTCTGAATTATTAAGTTACCGAGTCAAGAGCTGCTTTGAAAAGTTGAGAAGCTCTCCGCTTTTCTGGCTTATCAGGAAACACCTGAAATTCAAACTGTTAGGTTACATATCTTATTTTGAAGTGAAAAAATGAACAAATGAACAAATGAACGAATGAAAGCCTCTCACAATGCATGCTCTTATTTCCCCTTTCTCCTGGAGCTTCCTGACAACTGCCAGCGCAAGTTGAATGTTGGCATCAATGAACTCATCTGAAGATCCCTTCACGTATCAGCAACTTGTACGTATAAGATGATAGATTTGTATCTTTAAAACTTTTCCTTTTCAAATTAGGCAGCATAAACAAAAGCTTCTTCAGTCACAAAGCTGAACCAAAAAACAATATTTGGTCTAAAAATCTTGCAGATTACGATTCTAAAGATAAAAACAATGTCAATAATTTAGATATTGACAAACAGAAGTAAAATCTGGGAAACAGTATTGGCACAAAAATTGAAACCGGAAATTATAAAATAATACAAGCAACTGAGCTCAAACAAAGATGAGCACAGGACAATGTATTTAACAAGCACGGAAGAAGACCAAAAAGTACCTTGTAAGAAGAAATGTTGCTGGGCAACGGCCTGAGATGCAAAGAAGGAAAAGTATAGAAAAGATCAAGTATTGCATAGATACGGAACAATTACACAACAAAATAAAGCCAAACATTTGCTGATATAGGCATGTTTCCATCATGCCATAGGAAACACTAGCATTGCCGATATTGCCATAATTTTTATCAGGCAACCATAATCAATAACGCCTAGCTATATTTTCCAAGAAACTAGCTCAGAATAATGGAAGTTTATAACTTAAACTTGCGTCTTTCATTATTTCTAAATTCCTATTATTATTGACAGCATATCCACATCCTTTTCTTATTGTTGAATTAAAAGATAAACATATAAATACATGGATTAACAGTAAGATTAAGTGAAATGACAAACCAATCAAGAAAAGAGTCCCTATGACATTAAAGACAGCAAGCAAATGGTAGATCAACTCCTTCGATAATCTTTTTCACAAAAGCTTCAATACAAATATCATCATGTTAATGCTTAAAAGCACAAATTATGATACGGATTATTCCTAGCAATAAATGCCCGACAACTGAGGTAAACAAGAAATTAAAGATAGCACTAATAAAACAAGCGGGGAAATTACGGGAAGTCGATTTCCAAGCGGGTCTTGCCGTCTTGAAGAGCGAAAGAGAGAGAATTGGCAGCGTCATTGACAAGTTCTTGATAAGATTTAGGCTTGTACACAGCCACTCCACTCTTTGGGTCGAAACTTGGAGGGGCTTCTTGTTGTCGTTTGTTGGCAGTGCAATGGAGTTTGGTAATCGAGGAGAGTCTTGGGCGTAGGAAGAGTGGAGTGAAAGTGGGGAGAGTAGACAAAGAGAGTGAAGTTCGAGGAGGCAGAGAGAGAGAAGGGTGCGAGGCAGCCCCTAGACGCATAGCCATTTTAGTGATCGTTCGTTTGTTTACGAGTAGAAGAAGAAGAGGGGTTAGTGGTAGAGGTCTGGAGATATAACATATGCCACGTGTCTTCGCTCTGAACCATAAGAAGTCAAAGAAGTGCAGGTCCTCGTCTAGCCTTCCTTGTTACTTCTTGGATAGCAAAGCACAACTACACACGGTCGTGTACTTCTATTAAATTTATCAATTTTATTTAATAGAAATGAAGATATTATATTAGCTGGATATCTTTGTCAGCCTAACGTAAACAAGCTTATCCATTGTCATCTCGATCCCACGGAACTATTTACAAGCTTCTCAAAATTTGGATTCGTCGTCAGAACAAGAACAACTTCATGGAAAATAGAAGCAGTGACAAAGTCAAGGTGGCAACGATAATAGCAATGAAAGGGCACCCAGGAACAGGGAAGACCACACTAGCTCGGTGCTTAGCCTCCTCTCTTCAAGTCCCTCTCATCGACAAAGACGACGTCCGCGACTCCACCTACTCTCTCTCCACCACCACTCCTCAACCTCTCCTCAACGACCTCTCCTACGATGTCGCCTTCAACATCGCCGCCACCCAGCTCCGCCTCGGCCTCAGCGTCGTCATCGACTGTCCCCTCTCCCGCCGGGCCCACCTCGAACGGCTGGTCCGCTTGGCGACGTCCGTCGGAGCCCACCTCGTGGTTGTCGAGTGCAAGCCAAGGGATGAGGCCGAGTGGCGTCAGCGACTCGAGAACCGTGGCCGCAGCTGGCACAAGCCCTCCACGTGGCGTGAGCTGGAGAAGTTGGTGGAGGGTTACGACGGGTGTACGGATTATGACGTTGGTGATGTGCCCAGGGTGGTGGTGGACACGACGGCCAGCGCTGATGTGGAGGATATTGCTTCTTCTGTGATGGAGTTTATAGCCGCCTCCTGTGGTGGCTTTTAGTTCACGAAGGTTACTAAATCCGGGAGTTTTTGGCCAAATTGTTGATTACATCAATTAGTCCAGCTGATTGGATTATTATATGATGTTAATTAAAATTAGTTCTTTAATATTAAGACACTAGCTTAATAAAAATTATAAGATTATGAATATTATATATCTTAATATTTTATTTAATATTTTTATAAAAATTTAAATTTTAGATATTAAATTTTAAAAAATAATTTTATAACTCTAAAAATATAGAACATATAATTATAATTATAATAACGATAATAATAATTATTATTATTATTACGACGATGATAATACATCCAAACATAAATTATAACAATACAACAAGGATTTAACAACACAATTTAAATAGAGCAAAAGAAATGAATATTATCATTTAAAGCAAAGGTTTATAGCAATTCAATAACATATCTAACTGTCATTAATCTAGAAGTAATATTATCACAAATAGTTGTCATTTCTCGAATTCTTTGTTCTTCAATATCTTTTTGTATCTAGTTAGCTTCAACATCTTGAGATACATATGGAGGTATAAATTCAGGATCTTAATAGATGATGCTAAGAGCCAAGTCACCAATTGTACTTCTTTTAATATAGTTATGCAACGTAAAAGCTGCATAAATTATTCTATTTTGATTCATTAATGAATACTTAGGTATTTTCTCTGATATCTTCCATCGAGCCTTAAGAATATCAAAAGTCCCTTAAATATAACTTCACAATGATAAATAAGCTCGATTAAAAACTTCTCGAGATCTTTTTGAATTTGCACCACGAAACTCCAATTAATGATATCTTGTCTTTGAGTAAAGTGTCAAATATCCTTATATTTTCGGATAGCCTTTATAACTAAGTAATATTTACCTGAATTTTCATAAAAGCAATATAATTAGTATCAATGATATCATAAAAAATCTAAATCATTAATAGCAAATCCTACAAATCTTACAATTACCTATAAGTAGTTTTGAAATTTTAAGTATCGGATTACCGATTGTATCAAGAAAAATACGAGAATCGTGTGTTGATCCCTACCAACCCGCTAAAACATATATAAATAGTAAGTTAAAGTCACATGCTGCCAATACATTCATTGTTGTTATTCCTTTTCGTTCTCTAAATCTCATTTGATCCTCCTCTGTAACAACTACCGCTATATGTATACCATCAATAGCTCCAATGCATCCATAATATAAAATAATAATCATAAGATGATAAAACAACATTTTTCAATGGAAAATATAATGAAAGGGGATGAAGAACATATTCAATTACATTAAAATGTGGCATATAAATAACATCATTGGCAATTTGTGATGAAATATCATTGAATTCAGGATTTTTTGGTACGAGTATATCTCTTAAAAATCCATCAATAGTAGCCAAAACTTCTTTAAAAACTCTACTTACAATTTCGTCAAAATGTTGAGAACGCTCTTGGGTATCTCTGTTAGGGGAACCTATACTTAGGAGATACATGAATAAACTGACTTTTTTTCAAAATAGACATCCTATTAGAAGGTCTCAAATCATAATTATTTCCCAAAACCTTACATAATTGATGAAATGTATTTTGATTCATCCTAAATGTATTAAAACACTTTTTTTTCATGACCATTCAATAATTAATTAATCCATAGTTCTCCTGTTTGTTAGAAAGTCATACATGGTTCATTGTATATACGGTTAAAAAAATATACATGTAACCTACTACATAAGTCATCGAATCCTAAAACTCATTCTTATTGTCCAAAAATTGCTTCATTTGTAGAAGTTGCATAATTTGCATAACATTATCATCCATATCTACATATTAATAAGTAAAATTATATTGTAAATAAACAAGACACTTATATGTCTAAATGTAAAGAAATAAATAATATAGCACATAATAAAATTATAGATTATCAATAAAATAATATGATATAATAAAATAAGCTAACCGAAATCAAAATGTCTTAAAAAACACCATGTCAATATAAGTGTACAAATAATAATACTATGTCAACATAAGTGCACAAATAATAAAAACAATAAACATAGTAATTGATAGATAGAAACTATGTTTAATATTTTTTTATATTTGTCATACTCATACATAAACTTTATGTATTCAACTTTCTTTGTACCATCTGGTAAACCAAAAAAGAGGTAAGATTGTTAGGCAGCATGACAAAGGACCTAATTCATTCAAATAGAAAGGGAGTGAATCCAAAAGCCCTGTTGATATGTACTTCAAACAATCAAAGCAACATTAATGGGATCTTTAGTTCTTGTAAACGTTATTGATTATTGCAATAGCTCTCTTAATCATCACCACAAAAGAAAAAAAGCATCAAGATTGCCAAAGATTGTTGAATTGAAACATTAAAACTTACACATAATCCTAAGTTCACTGGGATGGATATTTAAGAGCTCTATCACCATGATACTTTCTCTAAAACCCTAAAAAAAACACACAGAAGCAAAGAGATTAGAGTGTGAAAATTATATCAAAACCAGTAAAAAAACAAAGAAAGAAATAATCATAGAATCTAACCAAGTATTGAAAAGACTTCAACTTGAGTTCGATAGAAGAGAGAAGGAGATCAGAGGATTATGAAAGAAGGAAAAGGGTTTAGTAGTTAAGAGGAGAAATCGTTGTTGGGGCATTGGTTATGGTCCTACGCTGAATATGAGCAGATCTCGTCACGTGAGAAGGCCAATCGGATTTCGACGATTCATCTGGTTAAAAAGAGTAGAGAGAAAAACGTGAGTGACTCTTATGGAGAAAACAAGAGAGACAAAAGAGAGGTCAAAAAATAAATGATTCTCATTATTCATCACTGTAACATTTCATTGGGTGGACATTATAGGGAGTTAAAAGATCTCATCCTCACTTGTCCTGGGGTGCGTTTTCTCCGTAAAATTGCTACAGTAACATCGATATAGTAACATCGCTATTGCTACAGTAACTACGTTCAACTCTTCCGTTCTTTGTCACTTCTCCGGCTTCCCTCTTGGCACTCCAGTTGCCTTCCCTCTCTGCCATCCATGACGTCCAGCCACCCCCCTGATGTCAATGGGCGCACGGCCAAGAAAGTCAGAATTAGGGAACGCGAGGAGGATCCTTTGCCTTCAATGCCCTCCGAGTCCCAACCTCCCTTGAGCTACCTCGCAATTGTCACTGGGTCCGGCACCGCAGAAGGCCCCACACCAGCACTTGCCTGGCCAGAGGACGAGCCTATTGAAACTTCAGACGGAGACATCAACATTGTGCAAGGTGGGCACGAACTAGGAGTGGAACTTTCCCCCACCTTCAAGACCAAGCTGGATCAACTCTGGACTAACGCTGTGGTGGTCAAGCTCCTGGGGCGTAAACTAGGCTTCAACATGCTCCAGGATCGGCTCCCATCTCTGTGGCAACCCAAAGGCCCGATGAAAATCATCGACCTGGACAATGAATTTTTTCTCATCAAGTTCAAGGAGGAGGTCTATTTCATCCATACCTTAACACAAGGGCCTTGGATTCTCGCTGGCCATGTACTGTCAGTGCAACCATGGGCGCCGGAGTTCCGGCCGTCCACAGGCAAAATCACTCACGTGGTTGCGTGGGTCCGTTTCCCTGGTCTGCCTATTGCTCGTTACCACCCCTCCATCCTCACAGCCCTCGGTAATCTTGTCGGACGCACGGTGAAGATTGATTTCACCTCCCGCCAAACTACCCGTGGTCGATTCGCCTATGTCGCTGTCACGTTGGACCTCAGCTCCCCCCTTCGCTCAGTGGTCGAGCTTGATGGCGAACTCATTCATGTGGCCTACGAAGGAATGGGGCCTTAGGCGATGCCTTCACTCCTTCCTGCGGGCTTCGCCAAGGGGATCCTCTCTCCCCTTACCTTTTCGTTCTGTGCATGAAAAGGTTGGGACATGCCATCACCCAAGCGGTGTCCCACGGCCGCTGGCTCCCGATCAAATTAAGTCGGACTGGTCCACCACTTTCGCATTTATTCTTTGCGGACGACCTCATTCTCTTCGCCAAAGCCTCGCTCGATCAGGTGCGCGTCATACGGGAGGTCTTGACCTTTTTCTGTGACTCGTCTGGCCAGCGCGTGAGCGAGGTTAAGTCGAGATGCTGTTTTTCCCACAATGTTCCCCCCACCACAGGCCACACCCTCAGTACCGCCTTAGGTTTCTCTCGTACTACCGATCTCGGACGTTACCTCGATGTTCCTATTCTGCATCAACGAGTTAGCAAACGCACATACCAGCACATTCTCGATAAGGTCCACCAACGCTTGTCTGGCTGGTCGGCCAAACTCCTTTCCTTTGCTGGTCGGATCACTCTTACCCAATCGGTTTTGGCCGCTATTCCGAGTTACACCATGCAGACGGTTCGCTTACCTCGCAGCCTATGCGACGAGGTGGAGAAAGTCATGCGACGCTTCTTGTGGGGTTCGACGGGCGAGCACAACAAACTCCACTTAGTCAACTGGGCGGAGGTTTGCCAACCGAAGGACCTGGGAGGCCTTGGCATTCGGAGTATTCGGGCCACTAACGACGCTTTTTTAGCTAAACTTGGTTGGGCCTTGGTTAACAACCCGCAAGCTTTATGGGTTCGCGTGCTATCCGACAAATATAAGTTCGACGTCACCCACATCTCTCCCTCCCTGCCGGCCACCAGGGGCTCCATGGTGTGGCGGAGTATCAGGGCCACCTGGCACATCGTCTACCACGGCATGAACTGGATGATCGGAGATGGCAGTCGCACGCGTTTCTGGCTCGATCCTTGGATCGCTGGTACTGGTCCGTTGGTTTCCCACTCGTCCCCCCTCTTCCCGAGTCACAACTCCACCTTCGTGTCTCCCACTTTGTGGATTCTACAGGCAATTGGAATTGGGGCGCATTCCAACCCTGGCTTCCCTCCCCGCTTTGTCGCCTTATCGCCGGCACGCTCCCTCCTAAACCTTTTCTAGGGCCTTATAGAGTGGTTTGGGGTGCTTCCGACAATGGCCTCTTCTCCGTTGCATCCACCTACTCCCTGCTTCAAGCTCACGATGTCGCGGTCTCTCATGGGGTTTGGCAGGCCATTTGGCAATGGCCGGGCCTGCAGCGAGTCCGCTCCTTCCTTTGGCTCCTTGCGCATGATAGATTACTAACGAACCAGCACAGGGCCCGGTGGCATCTTACGACGGACAGTTCGTGTCCTCACTGCACCTCTGAAGAATTCTCCATCCACGTGGTTCGCGATTGTTCCAAGGCTCGTCAAGTGTGGACCACGCTGTGGCCCCATCTCGCTACTACTGACTTCTTCACCCAGCCTCTTCGGGACTGGATTCTTTCCAACCTCCACCATCACCGTCGCCCTCTAGGCCACTACTGGGCCATACTGTTCGGAGTCACCTGCTGGTTTCTTTGGACATGGAGGAATAAGTCTATCTTTGACCTTCACTTCACTTGACCTTCTTCTCCTGATTTTGTTATTTTGTCTTATGCAGATCATCTCCGCATGGATTCGGAGAGGCGCCGCCGCTATGACCCTAGCCTCAGGCCTCGCCAGGAAATCCGCGTTAGCTAGACCATGCCACCACCAGGATGGGTCAAAGTCAATACTGACGGGGCCAGCAATCGGTCCATCTCCCTGGCCACAGCCGGTGGTCTCATCCGGGACAGCTCAGGGTGTTGGTTAGCTGGTTTTTCCCAGAACCTCGGTTGGTGCCCTCCGAAGACTGCTGAGCTCTGGGGTGTTTATACTGGCCTCTCCCTTGCCTGGTGTCTAGGCTTCCGCCACATCAAGTTGGAGGTTGATTCGACAGCGGTGCA
>JANZLD010000005.1:9299659-9312923 GCA_026413575.1 Erythroxylum carthagenense | reverse complement strand
AAATAAATGTAATTATTTTTATATTTGATCATTTATATTTTAATTTTTTTATAAAATTAATAGTAGCATAATTAAAATTAAAATTTAATTTAATTTTTATTAAAATAATAAATATAATTAAAATTAAAATGATAAAAAATTAAAAAAGACTCACGTAGTTATGTTAAATCATCATCATCATCAAGTCTAAAATTCCGTAATAAAATGAGGTCTGGAGAGGTCTAATAATACGTAACCTTATTCTTATATAATAGAGAGATTATTTTCAATGGATCTACATATAAATAAGACAATATAAGAATAATGCAGGATTCAGAAAAAAGTAAAAACTATGACAGAAAATTTATACAGACCTAAAATTACAATAAAAACTTAAAATAAAATAAATGCAAATAGAAATACTAAAAGCGCTAAATAGAAATAATAATAAAAATATCAAAAATTTAAAATATAAATAAAATAAATGCAAATAATACTAATACTGCTTATGCTAAATGGTGCTAATTATACGAATAATAAATCTAATACATATAAGAGAAGACAATAAAATAAAATAGGACTAAAATAAAAAGGAGTACGGTAAAAAAAATTTGTCAGCTGTAAGAGTGTTCCACGTTCTTTTCCAAGTAAGAGTGTTCCTAAGGAGAGAGAGAGAGAAAAAAAAAGTGATGTTGAAGGAGTCTTTGAGTCTTTGAGAGTTTACAGATTTCTCGTAAACACGAAGGCCTGGCACAATTATAACCTGGACTACCAACGGAGAACTTATAATGGCAACGGTGAGTGTAACTAACGGTAAAAAATAGGAAAAGACTGATGCACAGTCTCCGGTCGTAAAAAAACACGCAGGAAGAAAATAGCTAAGGAAAGCACTCATCTTCAATCGTTGTTCAGCATACATCAAGAAAAATGAAGAACTCTATTGCATTCCACGGTGAGGGAGTGAATGTGATCTTTCAGTTCTGTATAAGATATTTAGCCATAGAGCACCTTCCCTTTAAAGCTAAATATTCTAGACCAATGCAGATTTCTTTGGTTAATTTTGAGTCACTGGCCCCTTATATTGACATGTAGAGAGGCAAAGTTCACATGATCAATAAGGGTCCACATACTTGTCAAAGAATTTCTTTGGGGTCATCTTAAAAATTGTATGGAAACAGGGTTTACGGGGAAGAAGATTCTTACTTTCCAAAACCTTAATAACCTCTATACGAGGTTTTAGCCTCTGCTCAATGCTAAAAGTAAGCAGCTCTGGGTGATTAACAACAAAAGAAATACCCAAGTCCTTTGCATTCAGGAAAAACTGTATCGATTATGTAAGATTCCTCGTTGAAACGGCAAAATCCTGAGGCGACCTTCGAAATGCAAACAAGATGTCTTCTTGCTTCTGAGAACCCCACTTCCCGAAAGAGGTTCAACTTAATTTCCCAGGTCTCTTTACTCATTGAAGACAGTACCCTAATGGCACATAGAAACATCTTCGATTTTATATCTAAGCCCATTTCCTCAACCTTTGTAAAGTAATGCTTAATAGTCTCTGGTTTAGACAACAAGCAATAAGGATAGTGGATTATACAAGCAATAATCTGCGAAGAATTAATCCCACAACTCTTCAAGAATTCGAAATTGGTTACCATTGCCTTCCTCAAGTCATGACTCAAAATCCACCTTAACTAAGAAAGCGCAGCAAGTGATCCCAAAAGGCTATTTAGCTCTGACATTGAAGGACTGAGTTTATCAACACTTGTATGCAAAACAGTAGGGCAAGAAGATACTATTTCTATAATCTGCGTCTGGTCTATGCCTGAATCCTGAAAAATCTGGGACTTTGGCTATACGGTTTGCTCAAGTTTTGCAGAAAGAATAGTGGGCATCCTTTCAATAATGCTCCGAATTTGGGTTTTAGAAAACCCGGTTTCCTCCATATAAGAAAGTAAAGAATCACAATTTCGTGGGTCTTCAACATATTTGGTTGTTGAATTTGGGATTTTTAAAGCGAACTCAGGGGAGAATCGCTGGTGATGTATCAAGTATTCGCAGACCGTAATTCTAGGTTGTGATCTTTCAAACACAGAGGTAGAAAAGAAACACCTAGAGATTGAGAAAAGGGTTGCTGCGCTACGGCCGAACAAAGGTAGTCATTTCAGTTATGTTAGATGAATGACATAATTGTACGGCCGTGAATTAATTTACACGTGTCATAACTTAACTTGTATAAAACGTTTTTTTAATCGGATAGAGTTAGAAAGAGCAACTAACGAATCTGGATTGCCTTTTAACGGCCCCACCAATTCAAGTGTCCTCCATCTTCTAAAGCAAAACGACCGTGTTTTCGTGCCAAAAGTAGAACAAAGCAGCCATATGATAAAAGATAAAAAAGAAAGCTTTGTGCACGCACGAAAAGGTTGATTCGCTTGGCTTCTCCTCTGTCACACTCACACCCAAGCAGAAAGAGTGCTCAGCAATGGAGCTGCTACGTCTCATTTGCCCTAATTCTCCTCCCGTACGCCTATCTATTAACTTTTGGTTGATTACCGTGAAAACTGTAGGAAACAACGAGACTTTGTCTTTTCGCTTGACCTTGTCTTCTTTTTTTCTCAGGTGTGGAGTGGGCGTACGTTCTCCGACTGCTTCGATCACATATATCCTCTGTTCTTTGTTGCTGTTTCGCTTCTCATTTGTTTTGTATTTTCTTTTCCGTGTTTTTATCTGTGTAATGATTTTTTTTTTCCTTAACGAGGCTTACGGTTTTAATGTTTGGTGCAAATATGCTGACTTTGTTCATGATTTTCGTGCTTGCTATATCTCGAAGGAATGCCAGCGGAATCCAGCGGGTAAGTTAGTGTTATCATATATTTGACGTAACTAGAAAGATACCATTTTTTGACTGTTGAGTATAGGTTATTGATATCTTGAATTGCAAGTCTGTTCTAGTTTGTGCTTATTGTATGGGCATCGTGTTTCGGATTTTTATGAAGCCCTAAAAGAGCTACAATTGAATCAAAGTTATTTAATCGAATTAAATTACAAACTTGCAGTAGTTACATGAAGTTAAGTTCAAAAGTTAGCGACTTTTGGTTTTTTTGAAAGTAAAGAAAAAAAGTGGCCTACTTGGTTGACAACTCATGATTGCACATTCGTCCCTAAGTGGTTTACATATTACGTTAACAAACTGAAATTTGTGAAATGATATGATTCGAATCATATTTCTTAAAATTTCAGAGGTACGGCTTTATACTTGGCTTTTAAAGTTTGCAACTTATAGCTCAAAGCGATGACAGCCCCGATTTTGTGATATGTCGTGACACATATATAGCATTACTGAAGCTTTATAGACTGTCTGAAATTTGAAAATAAGCTTTTTGCTAACTGTTTAATCTTTTCTCTTGATATAAGGCCAGAGTTTTAAGTTGACCTCAACAATTTCTCATCTCCTTGAACTCTTGTAGACAGTCATTTGGGCTACTATGAATGTTTAGCTGGAAGTTAATTTGAGCTCTCATCCAAATTAAAAGCTTTAGATATTCTACTTCTGGTGGTCTTTATTCAAGTTTCAGTTTCATGCACTAAACGTCCTTTGACTACTGTTTTTCTATGTTGCTTTATCATGAATTATACATCAAGCTTTGACGCCATTTCCTTTCTTTCTTTTTTTTTTGAAATTAAATCCTTAAATTTTATTTTAAACCAATTGTTAAGTGCATTAAACTTATTACAAAAATTATGTAGATGACGTTTACAGAGAAGGTAGTTTTACATTTTATACCTGCGCTTGGAGTTTGTTTGTCGTTGGTGGACGTGACTTTACTTTTTGAGAAGGGCATTCATGGGGATTTTGTGTTGTATCATGAGTGGCTTTCCAGGGGCTCTCAATTGATACTCTGGGTAAGCCTTGGTCGATTTTAGTTGTTAGCTTCTTGAACTTATTTTACTAACACATTTTATCTGATCTAAATCCCTGTTTTTAATGTGTATAGACAGTTATGATAATCTCCTCAAAGTATACGTGGATGTATATCGCGATTCGTGAACGGCTCCTTTGTTTTTGGTGGATCATGAAGTCAATATTGGGAACCATTCATCTGCATAAGGCATTTGCTTCTCTAGAGGTAATGATTTTGTTTGTCTGAAAGGAGCTTTTTTCCCAAGTGACATGCTTGTATCTCTTAATTTGTTCGCTGTGACTGATGTTTCTTTCACACTGTTATTGAAAATAACTAATTATTTTCTTTGGGACTTCCCAAATTAATTTATTTCTGTACTTTTGATTGCTTATTAATGCACGTGACGTGGGTGTGGAATAATTGTGGTGTTTCAGTTCAAAAGATAGTGAGATTCTAGAGCTTACTTCAGTTCACAATAGTGAGATTCTAGAGCTCTATTGTCATAAGAGCCCTGATAACCGAGTTTTATAACTACAACTAAAGTTGATTGGCCTGTACCTTATCCACTTTCTTAGAGTGGGTTGGCTGATTTCTTGATCATTAGAAATGTTATTTCTCGTACATGAAGCAGTTTATCGCGAAAGATGAGTGGACTTATTGTTTTCGTGACATAAAATATTTTGGTTTTTGTTTCATGGAGCCATTACTGCTCAAAGGATATCAAAGAACTCTGTTGTTGTAAATAGGAATGTTGAGCTATAATATATACCTGTTGTATAGCTTCTTTGCTTTCGTGGTGAATGTGTTTGGTCATGTATTGGCCTTCGTTTTGTGCAGGCTTGGAAGTTTCTTGAAGAAAGTTCTTTAGTTATGTTGGATAATATGTTCAGCATATCTATCAATTATATTAGGATAAAGTTGACATCTTTGAGGAACAGGTATTGCTTGTAAAATTATCCACATTCATTATTATTCTGTGAAATAGTTGAAGGAGTTTTACTAAGTAGACAACATTTAATGTGAAGTGAACAATATGCATATGAAACGCTGCCATTAGTGCCAAACCGAAAACTTGATCTTGTCATCGATGTTGTTTTGAGATTTTTTGCAAGAATTGAGACGTAGGAAAGAGGAGTAATAGTGGTTTGGATCTTTTCATTCTTTGGAATCTTATTCGTACTATGAAAGTTTCAGGACTATTTCTATTTCTCTTCACCTCATATGATGCCTATCAAAGCATTTGTTAGGCAAATTTAATGAGTGCTCTTGGTTGTGTAAATACCAATAATCCATGGTGCAACTTATTTAAGACATTTACTTTGGATAAAATAGGAATAAACTTATACCGTTATCAGGGGGGATTGAACTTCTCTTGAATGTTGATGAATGTGAAATTACTAATCTCATGTACCATACTTCCAACACTTTATCATCATTTTGCATTTTGATTGAAAGATGTCCTCGTTATTGCTTGTAATGCTAAATAAGCACTTTAAAAATCTGACCTTACTTTTGTACTATTGCTGTTAAGGTAGCTTACAATCCCTCTTGCATCCACACACATGTGCTACGTGCAAGTAGAATTGCAAGTTCATTTACCCATTAGCTTGTTGATGTCATGAAATAGCAATACCCTCTATGATAACTTCCTTACCTCCACCCAAGTTTGCTTTCAGTGTTTGGTGATTTTTGTTCAACAGTTGAATGTTTCCCATCCTAAACCCCATGTGTAAGCGGGATTTTTACTAGATGTTATTGTTGTTGTTATAGTTGAATGCTTGCCATGCATGACTTGCTAACTAGAAGGTTTTGTGGAAGGACAACTCATTTAGATATTCATTTTAACTTATATATCTATATATCTATAACCTCATTGACTTTATTGTTACTTGCACAAAGTATAGTTCATTGGAAGACCCACTTCTTTCTGTTGAAATGGATAATGAGGAAGGTTGCAATGGAGATTCTGTAAGTAGTTCACTGTCTTGTTTATTTTTATTGGGGAGATTTATTTTCATATGATTCTTTTTGAAAGGAAGCTCTAATTTTGTTCAATATCTATGAGGAAAATCTTAGGTACTAATAGGCTTAATCTCTGGTATAGTGGTATGTCCCTGTCTGGTATTGAGTTTGTTTGCGAAACTTGCATAGCTAATTGGAAGCACTTCAATTTATATTGAAAGTTATCATCTACATATGCTGCAGACTCATAAGTTCTTATATAGAGCTAGGGTACATAGTTTTGAGAGTCTTCCTAAACGGAAATATCCCTAATATAGCTAGATATTACAGCTAAGGATAATCCCTTAGTTAAGGGACTATCTACTATTACGGGATTCTCTACACTCCCCCTCAAGTTGGTGCAATGATGTCTATCATGCCCAACTTGCTAATTTGCTCTTCAAATAGTTGTCTGAACAGCTCCTTTTTGAAGACATCTGCTCTCTGTTCTTTAATAGGAACAAATGGGTTACATATGCTTTAATCTTCCTTTTTTTCCTTGATAAAGTGCTTATCAACCTCTATAGGCTTTGTCCTTTCGTGAAGTACTGGATTGTGTGCAATATTAATGGCTGCCTTATTGTCACAATACAAATTCATGGGAGGCTTAACTTCCAAATGTAACTCAGACATAACTCTTCGGAGCCATAAGACTTCACACACTCCTTAAGCCATAGCCCTGTACTCAGCTTTTGCACTACGCCTAGCTACTAAATTTTGCTTTTTATTCCTCCATGTTACCATATTCCCCCATAGATAGGTGCAGTAACCTGAAGTGGATCTTCTGTCAGTAATTGAGCCAGCATAGTCTGCATCCGTATAGACTTCTATGCTTCTTTCTTCCTTCTTCTTAAAGGACAATCCCTTACCAAGACATCCCTTTAGATATTTCAAAATTCTGATAACAACCTCCAAGTGTTCTTCATATGATGAGTGCATAAATTGATTTACTAAGCTCACTGCAAATGCTATATTTGGCCTGGTGTGAGATAAGTAAATTAGTTTCCCAGCAAGTCTTTGGTACCTTTCCTTGTTTACTGGAACACCATTTTCGGGCTATCCAAGTTTCTTTCCTGTTTCCACTGATGTATCACAAGGTTTACAACTACTTAAACTTGTCTCTTTTAATAAATCCAAAGTATACTTTCTTTGAATCACCACAATTCTCTTCTTGGATCGAGCTACTTCCATGCCAAGAAAATATCTAAGCGGCCCCAAGTTTTTTACTTCAAATTCCTTCCCATGCTAAGCTTGCAATTTCTGTATCTCCATTGAATCACTCCCCGTAATTATGATATCATCCACATACACTATTAAGACAACAATTTTACCTTCTCCATTCCTTTTAGTAAACAAGGTATGATCTGATTGGCCTTGGGAATACCCCTAGCTTGTTACAAATTTGGTGAATCTGTCAAACCAGGCTCTTGGGGACTGTTTTAGTGCATACAAGGATTTTCTTAGTTTGCACACCTTGTCTCCAAAGCTTTTCTTGAACCTAGGAGGTGGCTCCATGTACACTTCCTCTTCCAAATCATCATTCAAGAAAGCATTTTTTACATCTAGTTGGATTAGAGGCCAGTCTAAGCATGCAACCACTGATAATAGGACCCTGATAGTGTTCAACTTTGCTACTGGAGAGAATGTCTCAGTATAGTCCACCCTAAATGTTTGAGTGTAACCCTTTGCCACTAACCGAGCTTTAAATCTTTCTATTGACTCATTTGCATTGTATTTAATGGTAAATATCCATAGGCATCTAACCAATTTTTTTCCTCTCGGTAGATCTGTTCTCTTCCACGTGCCATTCTTTTCCAGGGTCTTTAACTCTTCCAAAACTGTCTCATTCCACTCAGGAACAACTAAAGCATCATGTATATTGTTTGGAATTTCTGCACTGGTTAGTGTGGAAATAAAGGCAGAAAAAATTGGGGACAATTTTGCATTAGAGACAAAGTTAGAAGTAGGGTATTGTGTGCGTGATCTTTTCCCTTTTCTCATTGCAATAGGAAGAAAATAATCACCAGGGAGATCATTTGAATTAACTGGTTGGGTACTATTGATTTCAGTTTCGGATTGTGAGATGCCAGGACTTAGATTCGGAGATGATACTTGGGTTGTATCAAAGATTACTTCCCTTGCTTCCTTGCTATATACTGCACTGTGAAGTGTTCTTTACTTTTCACTTCCTTCTTCCTTCTCAACCTTGTCTTCTTCTTGATTTTCTTCTCCCCCCTGACTAGTAGGCTTTTCTACTGCTGATCCTTCTAGGCTCAATAGCTCAGTTTTTTTCCCACTAGACCTCTCATCTATTTCACCGAAATACTCCCCGTTATGATGAGTATGACTATCATAAGGTTTACCTTCAAAAAATGTAACAGCCATAGAGGTAAAATTTTTTCGAGATGTTGGATCAAAACACTTATATCCCTTTTGGGTTCTAGAGTATCCAACAAAAATACATTTGATAGCTTTAGGATCTAGTTTGGATTTCTTGGGATCATGGTTATAGACAAAAACAGTGCTTCCAAATATTTTCATAGGGACAGGTGGGTTCGGTTTTGTGTTAGGAATGGAATTTTAAGGTTTTGGAGGGAAGTCTGTTGATAAAAAAATTGGCAGTGAGAATTGCTTCTCCCCATAGGTATTTCGGGACATGTGTTTGAAAGCTGATTGCTCTAGCTACCTCTAAAAGATGTCTGTTTTTGCATTCAGAAATTTCATTCTATTGTGAGGTGTAATTGCAGGAGGTTTGGTGGATAATCCCTTTGCTATCTAGGAAATTTTTTAAGGCCAAGTTCACATACTCCTTCCCATTGTCACTTCTTAACATTCTAATCTCCTTTCGAAATTGAGTTTTAACCATGTTATAGAAGGATACTAATGTGGCACAAACATCCAATTTATCTCCAAAAGAAACACCCATGTGACCCTAGAGCAGTCATCAATGAAAGCTGGCACTTTTATTGATAGATAAATGAGGTAACGGACACTTTAGGGATTGTAAACTAGGATGTTCTAACCTATAATGCCACATCATTATTTCTTCCTCCTTCTTGTTGAAAGTAATGTGACAGCTCCCTTCTTCATGTTTCTTGCCTTCTTATTGCAAGATATATAAGTCTCTAGTAACCCTAGCAACTCCAATCATCCTCCTCGATTCCAAATCCTGAAACATACAATGAGTCGACCAAAAATTAGCATTGCAATTCATATCTTTGGTTAGCTTGCTAACAAAAACAAGGTTGTATGAAAGATTGGGAATGTGATGAACATTTTTTAGTGTTAAGGTATCTAAAATAAGGACTGTCCCTTTTCTTGCTACTGAAACTAGGAAACCATCTGCAACTTGAATTTTCTGGTTCCCTGCACACGGTGAGTAAGAGGAAAAATTTTTGGAGCTACCAGTCATGTGATCGGTGACACCAGAGTCAACTATCCAAGATTAGGAGGGTATAGAACAAACAAAGGCTTTTGGAAGGATTATACCTGATTGGACTACAGAACAAGAAGGTTTTTTGGAATTCTCAACTAGAAGGAATGTGTACAGATGATCAAGCTGTTCCTTTGTGAAAGGAAAGGTCCTGGTTGAGCTGTGAGGTGTCTTGGTCATGACTAGGCTGGTTCCAACTTGCAAAGCTTTCCTATCTCCTGCTCCACTAGCCCATTTTTTCTTCCAGTTTGCTGGTTTGCCATGTATTTTCCAGCAGGTATCTCTTGTATGGCATGGTTTTTTTCGGCTTGTTTTTACCTTTTTCAGCCTCACTGTCACTATTCTTTGAGACAAATGTTGAACCTTCATTCTGGAAGTCCATAGTGCCATTTTTTCCCAACATGACACTCTTTCGAGCTTCCTCTCTTTTGATTTCAGAGAAAACTTCTCGGATTGAGGGTAGTGGCCTTCGTCCCAAAATCCGTTCCTTGACTTAATCCAATTTTGCCTTCAAGGTAGCCAGAAAAACAAACACTCGTCCCTTGTCAACTTCCTTTCTATATTGGGCCGCATCTTCTGGATCTTTCCACTTTGTTTTCTCAAATAGATCCAACTCTTGCCATATTATAGTCATCTCATTATAATATGCAGTCACATCTTGCTCACCTTACTGCATTTTTCACATTTTTGAATTGAGTTCAAACAAGTGAGAATAGTTTTCCAGGTCTAAGTATGTTTCTTTGATTGCTTCCCATACATCTTTGGCTGTTGGGAGAAAAATAAAGGGTCTTCCAACCCTTGGTTCCGTGGAATTGATAAGCCAGGCTATAATCATGGCATTCTCCAAGCACCATTGGTTGAAATTGGAGTCTTCTGACCTTGGAGTTTGGATTGCTCCTGTTATGTACCCTATCTTTCCTTTTCCAGTAATTACAAGATGGGCTGATTGGGACCATTCTAGGTAGTTTCTTCCATTCAGCTTTTGGATTGAAATTTGTAGGGAATTTTCTGGTTGTATGCTAACTGAATCAGGTTGATTTCCTGATCCAGAGAAAGGGGTAGAGCTGCTGGTGGTCTCGAGGGATGAAGATCGAGACCCCACCATTGCAGCCTTGTAATTCATGGAAGAGCGTGAGGCTCTGATACCGTGTATGCACTTCAATATATATTGAAATTTATTATCTCCATATGTTGCATACACATAAGTTCTTATATAGAGCTAGAGTACATAGTTTTGGGAGTCTTCCTAATTTAGGAAGACTCCTTATTTGGAAATATCCCTGATATAGCTAGATATTACAGCTAAGGATAATCTCTAAGAATAATCCCTTAATTAAGGGACTATCTACTATTACAGGATTCTCTACACTAATAGAAGGCCTCCCCATTCTTTTTCTTTCCTGATCCTGCATTTTGAATTCTATAACTGATAATGTCCGGTCTGTTGTATATGTTTGTCACAGGTTGACCTTTCGGGCTGGTGGGATCTTATGACATTCAAATGTATCACTTCTGTCATGAATCGTGGTGTTGCAAAGCAGCTTGACTTTGAAGATTTGCTTCAGTTACCAGATGATATGGAACCTTCTACTTGTCATAATAAACTATCAAACTGCTGGGCAGATCAATGGAGTAGTTCTAACCCTTTCTTGTTTAAAGCTATCTGTTGTGCATATGGATGGCCATATCTTCGTCTAGGCTTGTTAAAGGTACTCTAGATTTTCATGAAAGATATCCATTTCTATTATGGAATGACACATTCATGTTGTTAATCTAACAAAATATAAAATGAATTACTCTCTATCGGCAAGGAAAGAGTTTTGTGTAGCACTTTTAAAATGCCTTATAATTTGTTATTTGTAAATAATTTATTTGCAAAGCTAAATTATTTTGTCATGATATCAACTGTCGATGACATTAAGTTAGCCCCTGAAGCTGTTAGTTGCAGAATGGAAAAAGTAGGCAAGCTATGCAGTCTATGTACATAATGAGCAAAAAAGTTTTATTTCTCACAAGTAAAAGTGATTCTTGTTCTTGGAGATCAGAAATAAGTATAAAGAAAAAGAAAAAAAAACCGAAAAACAAAAGAAGAGAAAAGAAAAAGGGAGATAGTTGGTAGAACTTAGAAGTAATACTTGCTAGCCATTTTGCTTACTGCGCAAAATTTTGCCTTCATTTCTTTGGCATTAACTTCTACTTAATCAGATGAATAATTCTGAAAACAATTTGAGGGTAAGATAGTTGCTTCATAATTTTTGTCCACCATCTCATCGATAGTTTTCCTCAGGTGTTTAATGACTGTATTGGCTTTGTTGGACCTCTTCTTCTCAATAAACTTATCCGATTTCTTCAACAAGGTTTGTACCATGAGTCAATTTCCATTTGCTTTCTATTTTGTTGAAGTGACATCTACTACTCTGTACATTCGATATAATTGGTATCTTCGTTTGGGTTTTTGGAAGTGTTTTCAGAAATTTAGGTCTGCTATTCGTATCTTTTTTATTATTTATGTTCTTTCTTTTTCCTAGATAATCTGTTGATTCATCAGTTCAAAGGGCTTGTTTTAATGCTACTACAGTTTAATGATGTTTGTTGCTAGTTGGCTTTTTAGATTATCTCTTCTCCGTGCTTCCTATTTTCTTTTGATTTTTTCCTAATAGATCTGTGGTAACTTGTTTATTTCTAGTATAATAAGTAGATGTTTATAGCAATTACATATATTGATAACAATAATTGCTACTTTTAGGTTCTCTGCATTGGGATGGCTATCTTATTGCTTTATCCTTAGGCCTCACCTCCATTCTGAAGTAAGTTTTCTTCCTTTCTATGCATTTCATTTTGCATATTTGTGTGGTTAATATATTTTGGTTCCTTTTGCTGAATGAACTTGCTTTATTAATCCTATTTTTCATGGCAATTTTCACAAAAATAAGGGTGGCATACCTAAGATAACTTTTGCATGAAAAGGTGGCCATGTGTTAGACTTGAACAAAGATATTTGACTCAAATTGAAATGCATGGTAGCGGAGTCTTTCTATTTTATTGGTTGAGAAATGTCAAAATGATAATTGACATTCTAGAAGATCCTAGATTCCTAATAATTTCAGTGTGAATTTTGTGCTAGCTGAATCGTGTATTGAGCTTTGAGTCTGGATCTTTATGTAACCACATGTTTTCTTTGGCTTCTTTTTCAACCTATGCCCAGATAAAGGGCTTTTCTAAACCTGGAGACCTGATGAATACTTCTATCTTTTTGTTCAACTTGAAAATTAATTGGCTTTTTAACTAATTCTTGAATATTGCAAATGCTTAGGGATAATAAGTGACAAGGCATTATACTGGTTGTTTCTTTTCTGATTCTTAACTAATTATTGAATATTGCAAATGCTTAGTGATAATAAGTGACAAGGCATTATACTGGTTGTTTCTTTTCTGATTCTTAACTAATTATTGAATATTGCAAATGCTTAGTGATAATAAGTGACAAGGCATTATACTGGTTGTTTCTTTTCTGATTCTTTCTGGTTGGCAAGCAACAATTCTATAAGATAGGAACATGTCCTTCATTCTGTTTCTGCTTTTATAAGTTTTGCAAACTGACAATTGAAATCCTAATCTTGTACCTTTGAGATGAACTGTGAATTGGTGTTGGATTTGTTGCTATTGACTGCTATCTTGATTCACGACTTGTTATTGCAGGTCCTTCTTTGATACACAATATACATTTCATCTTGCAAAGTTGAAGCTAAAGCTGCGTTCTGGCATTATGACTTTGATTTACCACAAGGTATGATTTCTGAGCTTGTACTATGATAGGAAACAACCTAGTAATTAATTCAACAGAAACTTTATAATGTTTTGGGTTACTTTGATATTATGAAAATTACATTGTCCAGCTCATAGCTTTATGATTGTTGATACTTTTATCTTAGTGCCTATGTGTTACCCT
>JANZLD010000005.1:9275599-9289700 GCA_026413575.1 Erythroxylum carthagenense | reverse complement strand
ACTGAACTATTAGGTGAGTCTGTCATGATCGAAGGCTAAGGAAGAAGCAGGAAATTGAGTGGGAAGCCTAGGACGTTGAGAGGGATAGTGAAGGTGATGCTCTCGGTCAGTATGACCAAGGAAACAAATCAGGTTTTTTTCAAGAAAGAGCCAAAAAGCTCTGATACCATGTAGAATAATAGCAGAGAAGAATAATTTTATTCTCTTAATCTTCTGTAGGTTACAGCCGTAGTATATATATACAATTATCTATACTAAATATACAACAGATTCCTAAGATACATGGAAATCAGTATCTTATCATAATCCCTAAAAATCAGGGATTTATATGAATCCTATACATTCTTCTAGATACTCCATATAATCCGACAGTGTCTCAATGGCTAACAAATAAAAGAGCTTGATTGGTGATTGTATCATTTTTATAATGTCTAAAATCATAGAAAATAAGTTGACTAGTCTCAATTATTTGGATTGGTGCAAGACTGTTTGAATTTACATAAGGATCATTTCTAAGGACCATTACCTCATTAATGATCCGCCATCAAACCATGCTCGTAAGGAGTGACCACAAGATAATATCTGATGATTTTTGCAAAAGAATTTTATTAATAATAATCTAATTAATCACTCATGTATGTCAAAGAATTGATGAAATATTTTGAATTCTTGTATTTTGAAAAAGGAAACATTTCTCATATTTATGAAATGTGTAAGGGTTTTTTATTGTGTTGAACCACAAGATAAGTCTCTTCAGGCATATTTATGAATTTCAAGAGGATCTATAAAGAATTGATTTACCTTTTGGTTATGATATTAAAGTCCACCAAACATAGCGGGAGCAAATGGTAGTAATATTGTTTGGCTAATTTTAACTCTCAATTTAACTCTATATTGTTGAGATTTCTCTCAACACGAGTTCTATGCTTGGATATTTCACACAAAGGTCAGTACGTTTGTTATTCCCAATATTTAGACTCTTAATGCCCTTGTCAATCAAAATAACGAATTTGACATGAGAAAGTCATATTATAGGAATAATAATAGAGGAGGATGGTCAAGTAGTTGGGACAATAGGAGTCATGATGTAGGAGGTATCTTTTGTTGTTACTATGATAAATTGGGCAATATCAAACGCACGTGTCAAATTTTGCAAATAAATCTTAAAAGTTCTATCCAACTCATGTTGTAGTTACTACTGTTACACTTAGCTAATTCATTGAAAAGACAAGTAAAATTTTTGAAGATGAATTTACTTTATTTATTCGATACCAAGGAGCATTAGAAAATTCATCTCATCTTGTCGCTTATATTGTTGACTTGGGTAACACACCTACGTGTCATCTCTCCTCTTCCTCCTAATGAGTAATTAATTCTGGTGCCTCAATTCATATGACAGGTAATTTTAATCCTTTCTTTACTTTCCAAAAACATATATCTTCTTCCTATGTTATTTTAGCTAATGGATCTACTTGTTCTATTCTTAGTTCATGCACTGTTAGTCCTACTCTATTACTTTCTCTATGTCTTGAATATACGGGAATTTTTTTAATTTAATATATGTGAATAAACTCAATTGTACGCTCAATTGTTGTCTTATTTTTTTCTAATCATCATTTTTTAAAAGTTCTTATGACAAAAAAGATTATTAGTAAAGGCCTTAAAACAAGAAGTTTTTATATTTTGGATACACAGGTGCCAAAACCTATTGCTTGTTTAGGTGTCTCAACTCCTTTTGAAGTTCACTAAAAAAAAAAATCAATACACCAAGTACTACACTTAAATTTGTTGAATTTGTTGCTAAAAAGATCCAACTTCCTTGTGATTTTGTCTTGAATAAGGATCTTTTGGCTCAACTTTATGTCAGTTTTGTTGATGAGCAACTCCTTTTCTCATTATCTTTATTGAAGAAGTTATGTCCTCAGTTTCATAATATCTTGCTTAGATTGTGAGTTTTATTAGTTTGCAAAACATCGTTGTCTATCTTCAATCCCTCGGGTTATTGAAAGAGTTATTTTCCCTTTTAAATTAGTTTATTCTAATGTTTGGATTCGTTGGCTTATTGTGTCCGAAATTGGATTTCTATAATTTGTTACACCTTTTATTATGGTTTCTCTCATGGTACTTGACTTTATTTAGTGAAGAATCATTTTTATTGCTTTTGTTTTGAAATAAAAGCATAGTTTACTATCTCGATCCATACTTTGAGAACTGATAATACTAAAGAAGTTTTCGCATCATTTCAATTCTGTATGATTCATAATGTTATTTTTCATCAATCTTCATATGTTGACAAACCTTCTCAAACTGGTGTGATTGAGGGGAAAAATCAACATCACTTTGAAACTATTAGAGGACTCTTATTTTAAATGCATGTTCCCAAACAATTTTGAGCTGACGCAGTTTCCACAAGCTATTTGATTAATTTTATGCCTTCATCTGTTCTTCATGGTGAGGTTCTCCTTTTTTCAATAAACCCTTGTTCCTTATTACACTTTGAATACTTTGAGTATTTGGTAGTACTTGTTTTATCTGTGATGTTCATCCCCAAGTAACTAAGCTAGATCTCAAATCTTTAAAATGTATTTTCATAGGCTACTCTCGTATGTAAAAGAAGTATCGGTGCTACTCTCCTAATCCTATCAATTATTTTTGTTTTAGTATTATCATTTTGAAATACATTCTTTTTCGTTCCTACTACTTTAATTTTTTGAGGAGGATAATGATCTGTTGGTTTATAAGATCACATATTTGACAATTACTCTTACTTCTACACTTGATACTCCAACATAACCACAATCACAACCTATTTTTCTGGTCTTCTGGACAAAGAGATCATTTTGATATAAGTTTAGTACCTATCTCTTCTTCGATATCAGATTCAACTATCAATAATCTTGATTTTTTGTATGTTCTTCGCAATTGAAAAGTGTACTTATCCTATTTTGTCTTTTGTTTCTTTTGATCATTTGTCTTCCTCGTCTTGTTTGTTTGTTGTCTCCTTGATTTTGTAACTCTTTCGAAAAATGTTTATGAAGCCTTATCCCACCCTAGCGCGTGTGATTATATGATAGAGGGATATGAATGCTTTAGATGCTAATGGTACATGAGATTTGGTGAAGTTGCCTATAGGAAAGAAGGCTATAAGATGTAAATGAGTATTCGCCGTCAAAGCCAATTTTGGTGGATCAACTTCTCGACTTAAAGCATGACTTGTAGTAAAAGATTATGCTCAAACTTATGATGTGGATTTTTTTGATACCTTCTCTCATGTTGCTCAATTAATCTTTATTCATCTATTTATTTCTATTGTAGCTACTTATGACTGTTCTTTACATCAATTAGACATAAAAAATGCTTTCTTATATGGTGACTTTTGGGAAGAAGTAGATATGAAGCAACTAATTGAGTTCATTGCTTAAGGGGAGTATGAGAAAGTTTGTTGCCTTTGAAAGTCCCTATGTGGTTTAAAATAGAGTCCCCATGCTTGATTTTAGTCAAGTAGTAGAAATGTTTAAATGAATAAAAGTCTAGCCATTCGATATTCTATAAATATTTTGCATATAACATCATTCTTCTTATTGTATATAGGGACGATATTGTCATTACAAAAGTGTTATTATGCGCATTTCATGTCTAAAATAATTTCTTCATAGTCAGTTTCACATAAAGATTTATGAATTTGAAGTATTTTTTGGGAGTAGAGGTGATAAGAAGCAAGAAAGGTACCTCTATTGTATCAGAAAAATATATACACTCGTTCATTGAAGCTAAAAAATTAGGGTTAAGTCATGTAGTAACTATCTTGTAATGACTCATTTTAATATTTTATATTATGTCAGTATTGTAAGTTGTTAAATTTTTTAAGATTGGGCCTAAATAAATTAAGTACATACAAGCTCAAATGAAGTTCCATCTTAAAACTAATTGGTGATAAGAGGAGTGACTTACTAGGCTTATATGCATGCTCAAGGCCATATATTTTTTCCATATGGGACAAACTTTCACTTATATTTCAACATGTCCTCTTACTTGTGGGCTAATTTAAGGCCCAACACGTGACACAGTCTATCATGTCGAGATGATAACGACTAACTCAAGAGTAGCCTGCTCTGATGCCATGTTAAATTTTTTAAAATTGGCCTCAGATAAACTAAGCTCAAATGAGGTTCCATCCTAAAACCAATTGATGATAGGAGTAACTTACTAGGCTTATATGCATGCTCAAGGTCATATTTTCTTTTCATGTGGGACAAACTCCCACTTATATTTTAACACACGTCACTTCATATCTTATCTAAATGTTCATCATTGGACTGTTGTAGAGTAGATCACGTGTTACTTAAAGGGAGCTCTTGGACGAGAGATCTATATGAAATTATGGAATATTCACATGCAGGTTCCAAGATTAAAGGAAAATCCACTATTGACTATTGTGTCTTTATTAGAGGAAATTTAATCTCATGGAAAAGCAAGAAGCAAATTGTTGTATCTAAGTCCAGTGCAAAATCTAAATATAGAGCTGTGGCACAGTTGGTATGTAAGATAAGTTGAATGTATCGGCTCCTAACAAAAATTGGTGTTAAAGACTCAATATCACTAAAATTATGGTGTGATAACTAAGCTACTTTGCATATTGTTTCTAATTGTGTCTTATGAACGAACTAAACATATTGAAATTGATTGTTATTTCATTCGTGAAAAAATGCTGCAAAACTTGATCTCTACAAACTATGTGACGGCTAGAGAACAAGTTGGAGATATTTTGACAAAAGTTCTATTCAGAATTTCGGTCAAGTATATATATATATAACAAGCTGACATAATTAACAACTATGCTCTAATTTGAAGGAAAGTGTTATAGATTGATTATATAGCTGTAGATTAGGTTTGTGACTGTGACAAGATCAAGGGGCTTGATTAATAAGGATCCCATCTAGTAGTTACCTAATTAGTTGTTGAATGCTAGTATATATATGTAGCTATATACTCTATAGAGAAACACAGGAATAGAATTAATCCTTCACCTCATTACACTTTTCAAAAGAGTGCACTTGTACTTCCGCGTTTGTGAAAATCAGATGCAGAATAAGATCAACTATTTTTACAGGTAGGTTTGGCTCTCTCTTATGCTGCTCCAATTGTGTCCTTACTTGGAAGTTTCCTGACCAGCTTCACTGAAACAGAGAAGGAGATGGTTTCTGTTGAGAGAGCTCTTCAGGTGTGAACATGATCATTATGTCCAGCATGTTCTTCTCTGTTGATTACTCACAAATTCTACTTTCTGCAGTACATGGACATCCCTCAAGAAGAGCTTGGTGGATGCCAATCCCTGAATCCTAATTGGCCACGCCAAGGACTGATAGAGTTTCAACGAGTTACGATGCAATATCTGCCATCTTTGCCACCTGCACTACACAATGTCACATTTCAAATTCCAGGAGGGATGCAGGTCAGAACATATAAATCCTCAGTCTTAGGATTAGGCTGGAGGTAATATATTTGATTAGGTTTTTACAGTGCGGTATTTAAGTGGGCAGTTTAGATTGTTGGGAGAATAGTTCAAAGTTTCTTTAAATTATCCGGGAGTAATCAATGCTAACCATTCTTATGAACTGAAGGATTGAGATTAAGCCATCATGATGATTCATATCTTGGCTTAAAAGACAAGATATTAATCCAACGCTTGATTTGATAACTGCTTCATGCTTTATATTTCAAGTAGAACATTCTCACGTGTTGGTTTTTCATGTTGATTGCACACAAGTAGGTTGGAATTGTTGGAAGAACAGGTGCTGGGAAGTCTAGTGTCTTGAATGCCCTTTTCCGCCTTGTTCCTATATCAAGTGGTCGTATCTTGGTGGATGGTCTTAACATAGTTGATATTCCTGTTAGAGATCTTCGTGCACATCTTGCTATTGTTCCTCAAAGTCCCTTCCTATTTGAAGGTTCATTAAGGTCTGCTTATAGGAACATGTCGTGAGCTGTTACAATATTTCCTTGCTTAGTAATTAGTTGGTAATGCATATCTTCTATTTTAGGGATAATTTGGATCCACTTCAAATGAGCTGTGACTTGAAAATCTGGGAGACCCTGGAGAAATGCAACATGAAGGAACAAGTAGAAGCGGCAGGTGGATTGGGTATTCATGTAAGAGAATCTGGATCATCTTTTTCTGTTGGTCAAAGGCAGCTTCTTTGCCTTGCACGTGCTCTTCTCAAGTCTTCTAAGGTACAAGTACTGATACCATGTCTCGTGGAGTAATAATTGCCACTTACATGGATTAGCAATAGCCAATAACGGTACCAGTGCCATTCTAGTTTTAGTACATAAGCTTCTTCGGGGAATCTATGCTTTGAAAATCTTTGTTCTGTTGATTTTCAAAAATAAACGTATTCAATAAAATCATGGTGTTTTAAGCAGTTTTAAAGAGGAAGTGGATTAAGTCTTTAAAAGAGCAATTTCAATATTTCAAAACAATATAGATCACAAGGCAATTGTTATACCATAACAAATAGATTTGTATAGAAATTACCGAATTCTGGGACACTATTGTTTTGATCTCTGTTTAATACAACTGTAACACAACTCATGTTCAGGTACTGTGTTTAGATGAGTGCACAGCCAATGTTGACACTCAAACTGCTTCAGTACTACAAAATGCAATATCTAGTGAATGCAGCGGCGTGACAGTGCTTACAATCGCTCATCGCATTTCGACAGTTCTGAGTATGGACAATATCCTCATTTTGGATCATGGGAATTTGGTATGCCTCGTTTTTTCTTCTTTTTTTCCTTATTCATTTATTTCAATTTTCATATCTGTCTTCTTTGTAGTAAGGCACAGCATCAATAATGAGAATTTGAGAGGTGTATGGGTGCAAAATTTGCAAGTTATTGTGTCAATATCATGTGTGTAGTTCATACAGTCATTTGCTATACCGCTATTGATACCCCCTAGCTTACAGTACCTAGATGTAACTACTTCAGATTGCATAAATAGCTAAAACTTCTTATTCTTTTTTTTTTGTGCTAGGTTGAGCAAGGTAACCCACAAGCTCTTTTACAAGATGAAGTCTCGAAATTTTCAAGTTTCGCTAAAGCTTCTACGATGTAATTACCAAATCATTAGTTCAGGTAGCAAACGATGAAGTAATGCACATTTTATATAGAAAGCGCACGCCTTGTGCAGTGTCCCTTACCATTTTAACTAAACCCAGGTCATCAGCATGGAAGTCGCTGAAGAGTCGTGCTATTGTTATCCATGCGACTTGATATTGATGTCAAAATTATCCCATTAGAATGACTATCCGTTCTGAATTGCTCAATCCTAGTGCTGTTCTTGTACTGAGCTTATTTCTGCTCTTAGAATTTCTAGCAAAGTGCTTACTCTTTTCGCTGCTTCAGGTGGTTATCAACACCGTAGGCCGGAATGGCACCGAGTTGAATAAAAGCAAAGAAGTTTTTACAAGGACACGTGAAAATCAGGTTCTTTAGTAGTGACAACAAAATGACCATAATAATTGTCACAAACTTGGATATTATCGGTTATGATGCTTAACTACAGCCATTACCTCGTTATATGCTGAAAGCTCCAAGTGTCCTATTATTGAGTGAATTAAACAATTTAAAGGGACTATAAATTAACATTTGAAAGAGGAAAAGGGACTATATATGAACGTTTGAAAGGAGGACCTTAAAGTGGTGGGAGCATTACTTGTATGTCTACTTATATGTAGCAGTTGGGACTTGGGAACCATGCATGTAGCTACTTAATTCTGTGGTCCCAAATCTGACATTGAGCTAAACCTGAGACACGTCGTAGGACAAGTTCCCAAAACCAGAACACATGTTAGGCTGGGAGCATTCTTAGTGGAGCTTAAAGTTGGCGTCTGAAACATGTGTAAATGGATTATGCCGTGTATGCTCACATGGTTTTACATTGATTTAAGTGTCGTGTTTTCTGTTCTCATTAAGTTTTGTTTAGATACGTGGTTGGTGCAATGGGATGCTTTTAGCCGAAAGGAGTGGAGCTTTTTTGCTCTTGAATGTGTAGGTGGGGACCAGAGACAACTTGCCTATAACTTGACACGCTAATGATTTGTTTAGAGTTCAGTGTGCAGATGTTTAGGATAATATGTAAAAGATTATGTGCCCCATTTGCCTAGTTGACGACACATGCTCTCGCTCTCTCACAAAAGCAAAAAAGGGCGTACACTAACTTATGCTTTTGTGTCATGGATGCCTAAATTAAACTATGATGTTACAGTGGCCACTTCTCCTCCTTTTTCTTTTTATCCCCTCCTCAATTTGTGATGATTTCCACTACAAAACCAAAATCCTACATCCAGTTTTTCTTGCAAAGTATTTTTTTATGAATTAGGCTGTAATGGATAAAATAATTACATCAGATTCATGGATAACACTTGCAGTCCAGTTGTTGCACTGCTTTCACCTTAGCTAAAACATTTTACAAGCCTTTTGTTAATTTAAACGGGAGAAGGAAATGGGACAGAAAAGAAAATACAATTGTGTATATAAACTAGCTGAATTGGTACATTGCTTTCACCTATAATTCTTCTTCAATTTGTGAATTTTGATCACCTGAGAAGAACAACTTTGAAAGCTTTGTACCAATTTGTTGAGAAGGAAAGGAAAATTTGGAATGTTAATATATGAACATTTTTCTTCTGGATGTGTAAGAGTTGCATGTGATCCTCAAAAATCACGCGGGTCAACAAAAATCACCGGTGATGATGGATGAGATGTAGTCCAGTCGGGTTCGGTTTCGGGTTCATGACCAACCCCCTGCTTCTCATTATTATCATAATGATCAACTTTCTTAATGCACCATACATCTTCAGTCCATGAAAGCTTTCTCCAGTGTGGGATCACATCTCTAACAGGGTCCCTTGGCCCCACTTCAGCCACTATGGCCCCACAACCATGGTCATCTCTAGCCATGTTATGTGCAAATGCACAGAGAGCCTTCATGAGCCTCGGTGCATTTTCACCTTCCATGTGTAAACCATACAAGACATAGATACCGAATGGTCTAAAAAAATTAGGAAACGATGGCAACCTTAGCCATGGCATGCAAGCATCCAACAACCGTGTACTCTTGCAACATGCGTAGGTCAATTTGGACACACCCTTCACCTGCAATTGGAAGACTTCCTTGGTGTTCCACACACTAAGTACAGCAAAGCTTGAAGGAAGAACCTTGGTCTTTGGATCCCATTTGCTGAGGGATTTTCGGGGCACGGCCATAAAAGTGCCCAAATTGAGCTTGCTGGACAAAAGTTTATCAACGTCCATTGGAAAAAATTCTGCATTGGCAAATAATTGACGATAAATTATTCCAGCGGTTCTTGGACCGAGTTGAATGACTGCAATGCCCGAGCCTAATGGCTTGTAATGGGCATGAACAGGTTGCACTAACACGGTAGGGGCTCTGAACTTCGTATAAGAACATTTCTTGGTGAATAAATTGATTGAAGGCTTGTTGCCGCTGGCTGTGGCCATGTAAGTGTACTCTGCCCCTTGTTGTTTGCACCATTCTTCTATTTTCTGAATCAAAGTGGTGCCAATGCCAAGCATCCTGCATGCCCACGTTGTTGAAACAAACTAAGAATCAATTTACAAATTAAGTTACTTGAGAATTGTCGAATGGGGGAGAGCCAAAGTGCTTAAATTCATTAAGTTGCAAGGTTAGTAATGTTATAGAAATTTAGAAAAAGGTGAACTAGCTTGTTTGAAGACAACATGGTCACTGACGTCACATCCAATGTATGCTCTTTGTCTATTCCTCTTTCTTTTTTTTTTTCTCTTTATTTTGCCGCTGACTCCTTAGGGAATTTAAGGTAGAAACTGGGAGAGTAGTGAGTGTGCAATAGTCTAAAGAAGTAATTAATTCACTTGCCGAGTGAAAACAAACGAATAAGTAAAAGACATAAGTATCTTGTCTTGTCCAAAGAGCTTTATCGAGTTATTAATAAAAACATGCCTTTGTTGGAGACATGTGTCGATGACAGGCTAGCATTGCATTCGTTTCTATTTCATGATACAAGGAACAAATGTTTTCTCTTTATGGTCGAATCTAATCGTGTTTTTGTGGGGTGGGAAATCGGTGTTCCCGTATATATAATATCAGAACCCTCAAAAGCAGCCGTGAAAAATGCACCAGAGAAGAGAGAGATAGGAAACAACTAGTAGAGTAGAACTAGAAGATGAAAAGGCAATAGAAGTGGTTCGTTGCACCAAATAAGCTGACCATATAAAGAATAACAGTAAAGAAAAAGTAAATCATCTTCATGCCAGGTCTGGACTCGTCAATGCCTATAAAATTCTTAAGTTACCGGTTACTAGTTATTATAATAATAATCATGAATAATTCTGCTACGATTACGATAAATTCTAATAATTTTTTTTTATTTTAAAATTTTATTAAGTAAACAAGTTATTTAGCTTTCGCAGGCTTCCTTGTATGGCATATAAAGTAAGTAATGATCAGGAAAGAAGAGAGACCTATGTGCTGGAGAGACCCTGAGTCCCAGAATATAAGCCAGCTTCACATAAACTGAGTTCCCTCTTGTCACAGATTTCATACAGCCTCTTATGACCCCCACTATCTCTTTCTCCTCCCCATATTCTGCAACCTGTTAATTAATTATCACAAGTTTTTGTTATCAACTTAATATAATCTCGTTAAAAAGACAAGCTAGAGAGCAACTCTTGAATCTTCTCAACTTGGCTATTACTACGAGCAGCCTTTTTACTAATACTAACCAATAGAGAATAGGGCAGCAACTTACTTGGAGCTAGCCGCCTATGCATGCAAATGTTGCATATCGAATTAATATGTACACTACTCTTTAACGTTTCGAGAGAATAATTACCACTTACCAGCATGACATGATATGGAAAGTGACGTATGCGACAAAGAGGGTCTCCCAAAAGATCAGTGACAAGCGTAGGCTTTCCATGTTGGCCAACCTCACACCGCCGCTCCACCTCTTCCACTGCCTCCTTATCTTTCTCTTCGTCGTACTCTCTCACCACCACCATATTCTCCTTCAGCATTGCCAGATTCTCTGCAGCTACTTTCACTGACATGATAAATTATAGTTAAGGTCACAAAGTGAGTGTAGAAGGTGATATATGTGTAAAATTTGTAAGAGTGTTAAGACGTCCTAGCTAGCTAGCTAGCTCTTGCTTGTATCTGGCATCTTCACTATCTCCATCTATATTTATAGTGGGAGAGAATGCTGGTGTGGCATCTCCACCATTTCAGTGGGACTTTCTTTTCTAGATATGCCGTATACATTAGTTTAATATTATTCATTCACATTCTCTCCATGACTCTTGCCAATAGCCGCAAGATACATGTATTATGTTCTTCTTTGACCGTAAAATAATTAAGTATTAGACATGGTTACAATTATTGCTTCGCAAGATCCGTGTTCTTTATATCGTCAATTGCTTCAGTTGATGCTGATGATTATAGTATAATGACGATAATAATGTCAAGACTAAGGTCTACAAATTTATTCATGAAAATATTAATTTTTAATCTCTATAACGCTTCTTTGAACGCTTTGTTGAGAAGGTGCTAATTAAGAACTTATAAAAGTCAACATTTCTAATTAATTACTCTTTCATCTCCCTGCATTGTATTGTAGCAATTTGTAATTATGGATATAAATCAAGTTGATCATTGTATGTTCTATTAATTTTAAATATTAGATCTAAACTTAACTGATTGAACTGACAATTTATGAATAAATTTTTAGTTCAAGTAAATAAAATTTATTTAAGTCCAACTTTAAAAATTTTAAGTATGATCAATCTAATTTTCTAAATATTAAAAATTGTTCAAATAATACATAAATTATATATTTGATATATTAAATTTTGAGGAACTAACAAAATAAAGTTAAGCTTTTGATATTTTGAAAAACCATCCAATTTTACATAACTTAATTATGATAATTATGAACTACAATATACTAATATATAATATGTGCTGGTTAAAGTATGTTAAAAATGAAAAATTAAATAACACATTGCTTTTTAAAATACAATAATCTTCTTTTCCTAAATAAAGTTTTTAATACATAGAGGAAAATTTCATTTAGCTGCATCTAAATTTGTGATTGTAATCAATAGACATTTTAGAAGTTAAACTAATGTATTTAACATTATTAAACTAAAGGGGTTTTCTGGAGTGATCGAGCAGCCTTATTTCTAGTATTATTTTTCTAAGAGACAAACTGCTGTTAAGTTCATTGACTTCAAGATATGGAATTCTGCATCACCAGTTCCAGGGCATCTCTTCCCTTTCATCGTGCGATAAGACAATAATAGCAGAGAAGTATCAATAACTCTGAGCGGTAGTAACAGATAGATGCATGTTTGTGTTATTTGATTTCTTTTTTCCCTGAGCCGGCCGTCGGGGGCTCAATGGATAATGGTTTCCATTCTTTAAGCAAATATATTTGATTCCTAGGGAAGCGTTCCTCCAATACTGATAAGTAGTACGTACTAAAAAACAAGGGAGGTTGCATACATATATTGCTGTTACTGCCCAATTATCATGCCGGCCAAGCTCCACGTTTTCGGCTAACATGTGGACAGTCCTACAAAGGGTGGGCGTGGGCTAGGTTTGGATAAGCCTTCCTGCTTTGCGAAGTACAAGGAAGAGATATTAATTATATGTAGCTGTTTTTTTTTAATTATTTTTTACAAACAGATTATTTTTATAAAGTAGAATTGTAAATTTATAAGAGTAATTTTACCAATTATTTTAATACTCGCCTTCGCTTGTGATTTTAGTATTATCAAATTAAAATGTATATGCTTATTATATTTATTTATTAAATAATTTATTTAAAATATATAAATTAATAAACACAGATATATAACAGACAATTAAATAATCTACAATATTTTACTAAACAAGGAAAAAGTAGAAGTTTTTATTATTTATATCCGGCAATAGATAAGATGATGCACTGAAGTTTCACCAGTAACTCTTAACAATTTGTCATATTGCTTAAACCCTACCTACCATGATGTTAGAAGAATAAAATGGCCAAGTCCACTCTTAGGATCTACCCTAAACACGTCTCAAGCTGAATTATATGCCTGACGTTGTGATGACGAACAAGATTTCCCAACTCTTGTTCCAAAAAGGTTGATCCCCAACTCTAATCTGATAAAAGTGACAAAAAAGAACAATCATCGCTAGCTAGTAGTATTTCAGATGTAGTGCCACAAACTAGTACCAAACAAAGGACCAAGGATTTCTTTGGCCAAGAGACTAAGTGGGAATTCTTGATTTTGAAAGTTAATTAGGACCAACAGCTCTAACAGGCTTTCCTTATTAAGTATTTGTTTGTCTGCCACTCCACTTAATTTTGGATTGATGATCAGTCTTGTTAGAGGACAAACGAGAAACATAAACACGTAACAAATGGAAACATGTAGAGGACAAAGCAGTAGTTGGAGCTGACGATGGCACTAGCTAGGAAGAGGACAGCCTATGGTCAGTGAGGTGCCTACTTTTCGCTTAAATAATTAAATTCATTTCAGGAATTCATGTTGAACGTGAAAATAAAGGGGGGAAAAAACTTTATATTGCCTGAATTTGAGTATTTTAAATACTTAAACTTTAATCTTATTAGATGGATTGTATTTTCACACACGCCTCAATCAGTGTGTGAAAATGTTTATTGAAAAGATCAGGGCAAAAGATATCTTACCGAATTTAGTATCGGATTGAGTCTCAATACAGTGTTGTATCGATATTGGTTAATACTGAGTACCGTTTAGAATAATATTTTAAATTTATGAAATAGTTTTTAAATTTTTTAAAAATTATAAAATAGTCAATTGTTATATTGTACAGTTGTACTGTATATTTTTAACCATGTCTCCAAAACTTATACTAATAAATAATAATCACAATTTTCATTTAATTTATAAAATTAATTTAATAATTATTAATAAATACAATTAAATTTAAAATATATATATTTCAAATAAATTTTGATTTAATAATTAAAAATATATAAAATAAATATTAGTTTATATATAATAA
>JANZLD010000005.1:9259057-9275499 GCA_026413575.1 Erythroxylum carthagenense | reverse complement strand
AATATTAGTTTATAAATAATATTTTTAAATTATTTATTTTGAAAATAAAATATTTTTATTAATACTTTATTAACAAATATTGTATAAAATATTAAAATAAATTTAAATAAAAATAATTTATTTTTAACTTTTATTTAATTTATAATTATTATTAGTAATAAAATATTTATTATTATCTTTAAAAAAATTAAAAATTTACAATAATTACAAAAGTTAAAATAAATAAAATAACTAATTAAAAACTTTGAAAAAAGAGGGGGGTCGGGGTGTAGATTTTAAAATTTTTTAAAAATTTTGCAAAAATGTCTTTCTATTTTTTTAAATTCCCAGCATCAGCTGACATTTGACCGGTATTCAATACCATCCAAAACGAGCTGGTGTCAACTGATATTTAAACCCGATTCGATCGACCATTATTTCGTACAGATTTTGGTACGGTACGTTATGTATTGGCCGGTACGAAATGGTATTCATATTATTGTTCAAAACAAATAATAATTTTAAGGGTAAAATAAATAAATCTTCCTTTATTTTAAAAAACTCTTAATTCTTTTAGAAAACTTCATTTTTTAGGCATCAATTAACACACACGATATAAATATTATACATAAAAAAATCAAATATCACTAATATCGTAATCTAATTCCCTTTTAAATCTTACTCGAACTAATTAAATTATACTTTATTTAAGTCCAAATTTACTAGTTCGATTTGAATTTAAGAGTTAAGTTCAATTGTCATATAAGCAGAATTTGATTAGTTTATATGTTATTTTTATAAGGCGTATATTTTGTCATTATTTTTTAACCAAAATTTAAGAAAATAGATTTTTTGGAAAATTGAAAAAGAGTTTTTTTCAAAAAAATTTAAAATAATTTTTTAAAAAATTAAACCATAAAGGAGCTCCCTATCTTTTACCCTAATTTAAAATTTTTATTATAATTAATTGATTTTTCATGTTATGCTAGCTATATGAAATTAGAATTAATAAATTAAAGTTTCTGTCAAGAATGCAATAGTATTAACTAATTTCTTTACTTCAATTATATTATCAAGTGATAACTTTAATTAGAATATAAAATAGTGTGTTTTGTAATTTGAAATTCAAATATTAATAAGGGTAGTGTTAATAATAGTATTTAATATTTTCTGATTTACCAAAAAAATAATATTTAATTGATTAATGTTATTCAACATGCTAACTAAGGCATTTAAACCTTGGATTAATGTTGTTTATTAATTATAAATTTTTAAAAATAGAGTGAAAGATATGGATTCATCAATATAATCAGGAAGAAGTCAAAGTAGAAGGTAAATAAGTGGTAAACAAGCATTTTGTCAATGTAGATAAGGATTCATTGATAACCTTATCGAAAATTGAAAATCTTGGTAGAAGATTTTATAATTAATAGCAATATAAAGTGAGTTGTAGGAAGTAATTTGTTAATGTGTTTAAATTAATATTAAAATGGTATAATTGGTGTTTAGGGAAGGGGTTCAATCCTTTCTTTAATATGATAAAAATATGACAATGAGGACAAAATATATAATTAATTCCCTAAAAGTTAAAGAACAAAAAGTTTGAAGGAAAAGATAAAGGCATTTTATTATGAAATCAGTATGATGGCATGTAAGGAAAGCTAAGAAATTTCCAAGATTGTTAAAGAGGCCTATAATCAGATAATATATATTAAGGTTTAATTTGTTGGATTCCCTTATGGTTTGATATATTATCAATATATTCCTTGACTTTTAAAAATTAACAATAACCTCCTTTAATTTTGATTTTATAACACTCATCCCTCTTGCCATCAAACTCTAACTGCATGCTCCAAAATGACACCATTTTCATTATGTGATACTATACATGATACTAGATGTAACACTATACAATATCATTTTGAAGTTCATAGTTAGGATTTGTAATGAAAGATGATGGTAAGAGGACAAGCATTATAAAACCAAAACTATAGGAGATTATTAATAGTAAAGTGAGGAGGTACATTGACAACATGTCAAACCATATGAAGTCCAGTGAAATTTACCCTATATATTATTGCATTTAATGTTAACTTGATCTAATTATGAATTAGATGTTCATAGTCTATTAATCTGGTACAAGTTACAACGTATTACATATATATGTTGATAACTTAATAACTAATTCCTATTGACAATATTACAATAATTAGATTTCAAAATTTCCCAAAAAAAAATCCATTTTACTATATTATCATAAGTGCTTATACATGTATATACACATTTTAGAAAATTAATATGTCTAAAATATTGATAGTATTAGAATAACATTAATAATTACAATGACTTGTTTATAATAATTACCTTATATTATAATCCAGTAATGTTTACAAAAAAAAAGTAGTATAATCTTAAATGCTAAAAAATAAAGGCAAAATATATGCATTATCTATATCTTCTCTTCTTTGGATTTACGGATTGTAATGGCATAGTATCATGAAGTGCTTGTTTGTGAATTTCAACTTTGCATAATTAGTCATATATTTAATTTAGGAGTCAACATCCAACACGTAAAACAATTGTAAATCAATTTACGTAATGCGCCTAATTATACAAATGTTATAAGAAATCAAACTATATAAAATTTAATATGAAATTTCATTGCTCTAGTTATTTTATCGTAGTTTACTCTTCAACCTGCAAGTCTTGAAACCCTCCAGCTTCCCTTTCATTTACATCTATCTTATTTATTAGAGGAACAATATTTACATTTAGCTCAGTCTAATTGTTGGTTTGTGATCCTCTACCTTTGCTTTATCTTTTCCATACAAGTTGATGATTATAACTTTGTTCAAATTGTTAACTTTGGGTGATTGTTTCTCTTATTTGTGAACTTTGGGTGACTATGTTTTCTACTTATTAGGCTTGTTTATTATTTTTAATACTGCCTCTTCTTTGTTGAATTATTAATGGTTAATATGTTTCCCGAAACTAAGAAATATGCAATATCATAATGAAAGTTAAATGACATACCTCTTGCTTACGCATTCTTTGGTTATATCCTTTAATATCACATTTAGTATATCTCACAATTCTCTCATATGTAGACATCTTTCTATATTTGGTTGTTTAAACCTTTTGATCTACATTTTTTGGTGACCATACATCCTCCATACTATCAAAGGTTTTATACCTACATATGATGACAAAAATCTTTCTTCATTTAAAGGTCAGAAGGAGTACTTATATTCCTCCATAAATTAATCCATAATAGAGCATTTCTTAATATAGTTAATCATATGACATTAAATTTATAGCTGCAACTATTTGGGTGCATAGTATTTATGCCAAGTACTAGTGGCTATATGTACAAGTCTTAATTTGGAACTTAATATAAAATCTATATGTTCCATTCCCTAATTTATGCTCATCAACCTTATACCAATCAATAGTTAAAACTCTCGTGCTTGTTCTCTTTAATCTGAAAGGAGTAAAGTTCTAATGCAATTGAAGCAAGTATCCTCATTTGATGTGTTATCTTCATCCACCATTTTTCTTATATATTTCAAAATGCTAATGATTGGCTTCAATCTTACTTTTAGAATCCAACCATTAAAGGTTTCATATATGTTATTATTAATGCAATTATTTTGTTGTTATGCTCTAAAAATGCCTTACATCATATCTCCTTATAACATTCAAACATTGTCTTCACACATCCAATCTATTTCAATTTCTGTAATTGGGCATCAAATTCTAGATTCATGTTGATCTAACAACATTTCATAACTGGATCTTGAAGTCAACAACTCTCTCTCTCCAATTATCAGATATATGATTAGTACACATCTTATGCTCCTTTTAAGGTAGTAACTCCTTAATAGCCTTTGTAAGTCCTTATCAACACATATTTATTATTCACAAACAACATTGGTAAGTACATACTTTGAATGCTTATATGGGCCAAATTAGCTTGTAATTTAACATTTTTGTAGAATGTTTGATATAAGGTAGACGATATTTTCTCATTGTTGGTTCATAGACTTGTAAGTGATAATTAAAGACTAATATGACAGATAACAACTTTTTAAAAGGTATGGAGCATGAATTAAAGCTTCAGGATATCAATTACATTATGTTTAACAACTAAATCCCTCGTTAGGATTAGTGATGTGACTTATGTTGGATATTTCAATTATTAATGCAAAATTAGCTATTGCTTAAGATGAATTTATTCTCTTTAAGCTTAATTCTTAAGTTATAATTGGCTATTATAGATTTAATATTAGGAATTGTATAAATTATTGAAAAGAGAAGTATAATTCATACACTGTAAGAATAAACATTCTAGATTTAGTGAAAGAGATATCATATACTATTGTGATAGCAAATTAATCAACTATTTTTTGATGAATTTAAACAGGTTAATGGTGCATTGAGAATTGCTTAATTAGATATAATAATGTAACCTTCAGAAAGGATATAGATATCTTAAATTAATCACTATTTTATTCTTAATAATTAATATTACTTAATAGTTGAAAATGCTTACAAATGAACCCTAAAACCTTATCATTTTATTATATTGATTTCTTTTTATAGTTATAGCTTACTTTTGTTAGTTTATTAAATTATTACTTTTTACGAAATCTTATCTAATTTAATTTCAATGCTTTGTTAGGATCAATAAATTTAGAAATTAATTATTTTTAGGAACTATAATTTGAAATACTCCATGTTTAAACTTACTAAATTTGATTATGTGCACTTGTAAATTTACGTGATCAAGTTTTTGTCTTTATTGATGGGACTATTTTAATTACTATTTTTAATTTTATCTTCTCTCAAATATTTTGAAGTTGATGAGAGGTGAGAGATCTAAAATTGTAAAATTGGAAGATCTACTTCCTATTGATCCTAAAATTGAGCAAATATACATATAAAAAATATAAAAAGAATAAGATTGATAGTTGTAAATCAAAACAATGATGGGGCCATTGACAATGATAGTGGTAATAACAGTGTTGTTATTGGTTTTAGGGAGCAAAAACAACCTTGAGTCTGTATATATATAGGACATTCGAATGCTTGTTATTAGTGTTGGTCTTTCATGTATCAGGTTAAGTCAAAGAGCAGAGAATTATGAGCTCAAATAAACTCATCTTCATTTGCTATTGACTTTTAATGGATTACCTAGGAAAGATACTATCACCTTCATTAAGGAAATTTATTTTTCAATAGAAGCAGTGCTTTGAATGATCTTATTGAAAACAAGATGACTATGAGATTTTTCTTTCCCTTATTATATAAGAATTTGAGCAAGGGTATGACTGCTTTTGATTAATCTGGACTCTTTTGAGAATTGAGACCAAGTATATAATTCATTTATATTATAATTATTTCCTTTATATAAAATCATTAAGCTTAAGATGCAGATGCAGATGCAAAATTTGTCACAAAAAAGAAGGAGAAACATTCCATAAAGCTTAAGAAAGATATAGAGCATAATTTCCAATGCCATATTATAATATTCCTTATAATTGGTAACTTTTTTTAATGAAAATCTTACTCTCACATTCCAGACCTTGATTGACACTACTGTAACAGGTAATATCTCTACAAAAACTACCAAGGAAGATAAAGAAATTATTGAAACCTTAGCCAAGAATTCTTCGACTAAGGATGTAAGGGGAAAATCAAAATCTTCTCTTTATAAGGTTAAAGTATACTTAGAATTGGCATTGCAAGTTGCCAATATTTCTAAACATATAAAAATATTGTTAAATTAAGGCATGGACAATAGGGAGACATGTTATTAGTGTGTTATCTATGGATTTCCTTTTTATATATACATGCATTTGGAGCCTACCTTAAATTACTATGAAAATGCAAAATATTTGATTGCTCGTAAGGAAAGCCCAATTGTTAAGAATGATCCTTTATCTAATACTTACAATTATAGAGAGAAATTGCCTTCATTTTTCTTAAAAGGAATAAGGAGCTAAAGTAGGCAAACTTATGGGACTACCTAAGTTATAATAATTAAGACCTCAATTTCAATAACTACCATCTTTATAGGACAAGTTCATGTAAGTGATACTCAAGCAATATATATCTTCCATCGATGTGAATTAGATAACTTAAGGAACCTTAAGTCTCATATGGGATGATTTGATAAGGTGATGCAATCAAATTTTGCATCTATTCACAATTTGGAGGTACAAATGAACCAATTATCCAAGATAATAGGTGAAAGATGTCAAGGTAAGCTTCATATTAACATAGAGAAATCGAAAAGAGAGAGTGTTAGCCATCACATTAAGGGGGTGATAAAATAGTTAATCCTACAACCATTAAAGAAAACGAAGTGTAAAAGTCATATAAGCCTGAGCAAGAGGATGAGGTGATTGAAATTCAAAGGTCAAACTTGGTGAATAGTATGACACCAGTGATGGTCTCATCTATATTCAGCATAGGTCTAGAATAGACACCATAATCCTTTGTCAAACCATATGTTCCACCTACTCCATTTCCTTACAGGGTGTTTGGTTCATCGGTTAAAATAGATAAGGAATATAATGCTTATCATTAGGAATATAATAGTTGAGGATGTGTCAATAAACAAGTAATATAGGAACATATTTATCAAAACCAATTTAATACACATAAACTTCACTATCTTGACTTATCTATACTACCACTTTCTAGAGATAGGAACTTCATACTACGCACTTTTGGAGAGAAAAGAAGAAAACATCCACAAATGAACGGTTAAAATTTTCAGGAGAGAAATGAGATGGCTAAGAGATGGAGACAATAGTGAACATGAGAGATTTGGAAACTGATGGTTGCAGCTACAAAGGCCCAGTAAACAAAGCGGCAAAACCAAAACTTTCTTCAACAAAGAAAACCACTCCATTATGTGAGGGAGTATTAAGTAGTACTGTAATTTCAAAATGCAATTACGCAATAGCCATTTACATAAAATATGACTCAGAACCAAAAATTTTAGTACCGCAAAAAAGAAGGAGAAATATTAAGCCTAGAAATTCAATACTGCAAAAAAGAAGAAGAAGAAGCATTAAACCCATAAATTTCAATACCGCAAGAAAGAAGAAGAAGAAGAAGCATTAAACCCAGAAATTCAGTATCGTAAAAAAGAAGAATAAGAAGCATTAAACCTAGAAATTTCAGTACCATAAGAAAGAAGAAGAAGAAGCATTAAACCCATAAATTTTAGTACATCAAATGGTGAAACCAGAAGAGATCATGAAGTTAAATGAAATCAATCTACCATATGCACCAAACAAGGAAACAACAGACCTTAAACTACAAACAAGTTGAATAGAAGTGGCGATGATTGAAGAGAGGGACAAAACTTCTTAAGAAAGAACATTTTTAACTTAACCAAAAGAGAGGGATAGATGATCGAAGGTTGGGCTGGAGAAGAGAATCGCTTCAAGGTTGGGAGATGGACGAGTCTCTTTCTCGGTAGAGAAGGATAAATTTGTCCTTAATTCATGGCATCTATTCCTAACGTGCTCGAAATAGATAAAGACAGGCGAGGGACTACTTTAGGTATTCTACAAATTGAAGGAATATCTAAACCTAAGGAATGGCTATTTTATGTCTTTTTCTTAACCAAACAAAATAATAAGTTATTTTCAGGAATAAGAGAGGAATGGAATAGTTATTCCCCTCAACCAAAGATACCATTAGGAGTTGAAAAAAAGGAAAAGTAAGAACAGCTTTAAGATATTCCTAAATATCTTCAAAAAGTTACTTATTAACATCCCATTTATTGAAGCAGTAGCCTAGATGTCATCCTATAAAAAGTTTTTAAAATAAATCTTCTCTAATAAAAAAAACTTGAAGAGTATGCTATGATACATATAATTAAAGAGTTTAGTGTGATTTTGCAAATATAACCTACCCTTAAAGTTAAACAATTTAGGAATCTTATTATTCCATATCATTTGGGTACTTTAAATATTTATAAATGCTTATATGATTTAGGTACAAGTATTAACCTTATGTCTTTATCTCTTTTCAGGAAGTTTGAAATAAGAGAACTCAAACTTACAACAATATGACTCTAACTAGCTTACAGTTCCTTCAGGTACCCAATTAGGGTAGTGGAAGACCTATTTGTTAAAGTATGAAAATTCATTTTTCTTTCGAATTTTTAAGAAATAAATATAAGTAAGATATTGAGGTTCCCATTATTCAAAGGAGACCTATTTATGAATAGTAGAGGTGTAGAAATTGATGTAGCTAAGGAGTTCATCATTTGAAAGCCTTTAAAAGGGCCTACCCTTGATGACACTTGTTATAAGATGGACATTATTAATGCTATTGTCTATGATGACTTTCCTAAAGTTACTTATATTGAAATTTGTTTGGCTTTAGGATTTAATGAGAAAGAGGAGTATTCTAACCTTGTTGATTATGCTTTTTGGCTAGAATGAGAGGGCTATAAAACTATATTTTCAAAAACTTAGGAGAAGGAAAACCTAAATCCCTACTATCTACCCAAGAAGCACCTAGGCTTGATTTGAAACAATTATCTTCTTACTTGCATTATACATATTTAGGAGAAAATAATATTTATCCTAGTTTTATCTCTTATTTTTTAAGTTACTTGTAGGAAAATAACTTAGTTAGACCTCAACAAGAGCATAAGATTAAAGTGCAATCCTATGATACCTATCAATTCTTTCTTACAGTTTCATCAATACCATAATGAAAAAAATGTTTGATTTGAAAAATCTAGACTTTACTGTCATATTATATGAGTTTTTTTTTTAGAGATTAAGGATTTAAATTTCTGTTAGGTATTATAAATTGAAAGATGAACTAATGATTTTTTGTTTCGAGATGTTAGTGCTTAAGTGAGGAGCATTTTAATTTTCTCCAATAAAAATTTCTCATTTTTTTTATAAATGATATGTATATCTGAATGTTAAATTTAGGAGCATATAAATAAAATTTTCAAATTTAATTTATTAAAAATTAAAATTGATAGAATTACATATTTTATACACCACAGTTTAAAGATTTAAAAAGCTTCTTTCCTTCAAAATATTATAAACTCTGCCTATTAGTGAATGAGTACTGTTTCAGGACAAGTTCATCAAGGAATATCTACTGACTTGAATCTTAAGTTTCGTGTTGCAATATAATAAAACATGCTCGTGTGTGTGTAGGTTTTCATCGTCTGATAAAATATATGGTGCAAGGAAATGTAAAAGTGAAGGAGAATATTGAATGTTCGTATGAGATAACAAAAAATAGTCTTAATACATATTCTTCTTTATTAACAGAATTGTTCCGATAACAAAGAAGAGGAAGATTACAGAGCAAAATTCCATGTAGTGAAGGTGTATATACGATTCATTACGTTGTGCATTCCAGCTTTAGAGATTTCATCTATTGTCTTTTTTACTTTTCCATGACCACAAAGATACAGTCTGCATGTCTAGCATAATCTTAGGTTCGTTCTCAGCCTTGGTGCTGTCCAGACGACCAATAGCTATGTCTCAAAAGTGGATCTACTCAATGGATGCAACCTTTTAACTTAGCTTGTATTACACAACTACTGTTTAATAGTTTTCTTGCTCTTAGTGCTGCAATATATACGTTTAAGCTTCAGAACATGCATATGAACTTAGCACATATGTGAGCAATCGATTATATTCTGGGTTGTTGACCATTTTCTTGATGAAGCTCAGTTCCGATACGATATTGAGAATCAAATCCGACTGCCTTTACTGAAAGCACACACTTTTGAATTGTTTATGTTTGCATGAGAGGGCATTGTGCAATTTATGTGATTGTTATACTGGAAGAGAGACGGAATAAGCCTATTAGAAGTGATACGAAAGTAACCCCTTTATTCATGCCTTCACATATTTGACAAGAATAATTAATGATGAAGCTAATATAGCAACTGAGGTTGATCCATTAGCTACGAAATACTTTCTTTTTTGCTAGTTAAGGATAAAGTTGTATAAATTGAACCTCTTCAAATCTTGCATTTAACAAAAATTTTTACGAGAACGTCGTTATTTAGGTGAATTCACGACTCTTTTTTTTATTTTATCCAAAAATGTAATAATTATTATTTATATAAATGTTTAATAAACTTTTGAGTATAAATAATAATAATTAAAAATCAAAGTTTAACGATTAACCCTTATTAGAATAATTCTTCAATCTTTATTTTTTATTTACACAGTAGCGGAATTATATGAGCAATATATTGCAAATAAGTTGAAAGTGAGCTAGTCTAAATGATATTATGCAAACAAATTCTTTAGATTCATACATTTGGATTATTTGAAAATTATCTCTATAATAGTTAGAGGTAATTAAGGTTGCGTATCACTAGATCTCTTCATATTCTAGGTTTTGTTATTTTAGCGGAATTTTATTGGATATTTGTGTTGTTATTATCGTTGCAAATTCTTTAGATTAAAAATTATATGTATAATTAGTATTTAACATAAATTTTATTGCATTATCCATTACGTTAGTTTGTAGTAGATATCATTTAAAATGCATCCAGCCATCAGATGTTCGCCAACATAATCCCATGTAACTAGGTGTATGGTTTGAATTTGAAAAGGACTCGAGCCATGTCATGGTTTCATCATCATAAATCTTACAGCCCATTTTGCTAGAGTTTATCGATTCAGGGCCAAGCCCACCATTTCCACGAAGGCCTTATAAGCGTCGCCACCGTTACGCAAAACCGGAACATCGGCGGCATTTGTAAAATCAAAAGTTGCTAACGTTTTCCGACTCAACAGAAAGACAAAAGGTTTGGGAACAAAAATGGGTGTTTTGGCGGCAATAGGGGTATTGCTTCCATTCCCATTTTATTACTGGCTTTGGACAAGACCACAGACGTGGGTTAACCATTGTGGGAGAGGGAGAGACCCGTGTAAGGTTATGGCATATGTCTCTCATTTTCTGAAACTGTTACAGTTAATTTCTCTGTATTCTGTCTCCTCTCTCTCTTGGCCTCCACCATTTTACTTCTGGCCTCTCTTTGGCTTTGGCCAGTTCCTCAACTTCAGGTTTGTCAATTGTGCTTGCTTCCTTTTCCCGCTTTTGCTTATGGCTGGTCAGTGATGATTGTGTCAAATGGTTACTAGTGTTGATGTTGGATTTTGATTGGCATTGATTTTGGGTGGATTGTATTTTGGAATGGGGACCCTTTTCCATATTTTTGCAGTGATATTTGTCTTTGATTTGAAAGTCCACATAGTTAACGGTGGACACTATAAAAAAAATAAAAAATCACTCCTTTTCGTTATGTTTGGTCAATGTCTTAATCTGCAGTGCTTTATGTGTATATGTGTTCTTGAATATCCTAGTCGGACTAGGTGTGATGATGATAATTCCACTGCCCCCCTCTGTTAATATCTAAGTCAGAAAAGCCTGCATATTCGAATGATGGGACTCAGGTTACATCTGCAAGATTCAACAATCGTAGAGTTAAATCGATTTTGTATTCGTGATTTCCCAATCCACTCCAGAAGCTGTAGAGATCTTCCTCTCATGTTTAGTGTTCTTACTCATAAAGCAGTAATGGTTGTTGCTCTAACCTAGCTTGCTAATGTATATAAGCTATGAATTCTTAATGACAGATTTTGCATTTAATTTTTGCACTTTGATTCTTCCACAGGGTTTTCCCTCATCTCAACTAAGCTTGAATTCTTAGTTAGTTATGGCTGACCTCATAGATTCTTTTCTAAGTTGCCTTGTATTTTGAGCTAAACAACTGTACGATAAGGTGATGCTGAATTTCTTTTTCAAGGCCCGGTTCCTCCATTTTGAGTCGTTCAATCCACTGGAGGCCTACTTACTACTCTGGCTAAACCATTTCAACTAGTGCGCACTCAGATGTGTAGTCTGTTTTAGATTGTGTTCTCACACGTCCATCTACGTATAGAGGCAAAGATGTATCACATGCTACTTTTCTGTTGATTAACTTGACCTGCCATTAAGCATAGCCCATTCAACTATTATTGGACGATCATTAACTTGCATGCCGATAATAATTACCTTCCAGCTTAGGAGCTTGGTGAAAAGTGGACTTGCTTAAACCATTTCCCAACCTGCAAACTGACCTGAGAGACTTTTCTATTTTAGCTTTGAACTGTTGCTTTGATAAAGTCATTAGCATATTGTGTGAAGGTTTTGCATCCATCTCTGTATTTGGCAGTTTGTGCTAAAAGTTTCATTTTGCAGGGTATATCAATTGCTTGGTGAATCAGGTACTTACTATGGTGTACGTTTTGGGAAGAGCATTCCCTGGGTCACAGAATTTCCTTTTGGAGTTATAAAAGATCCTCAGTATGTTGGAAGCATTTTGAGTCTTTTTGCATGCCTTTCTTGGGTGCCTATCCAATACATTCTCTTGTGGTCTCTGGGCTATGTATTCATGATACATTTGGAATCAAAGGAGGATTTGGCCACACGCGCAAAGCCTCTCTATTGAACTGACATGTTACAAATCACTAACGGACAATGGAAAGGTCCTTTACTAGTCTTCTAGTTCTAGTTAAATGGCAGTTTAGTTTTGGACACCTTTCCCTTGTACTGCGTTAGACTTTTTTCCCCCAATTTTGAGATTACTGGTAACGCCTGTTCCTTGATATTCGCATATTAATAACTCTAAAATGCTGAAGCTTCATGGGCCATTCAATAGATTATCTATCTTATTGCACGACATGCCTCTTTTATGTTGTGTCTGTAAGGCTATAGCGTGTGCAGCCATGTTCATTGTGCTGTACTTAAAGTATGATTGTTGGAGGTTGTATAATTAGCTTGAGTAAGTTCAATATATATGTGAAAATGGACTTGCTTCTAGAAACGGATGGCATATGTACGAGAGTTCATCCATGGAAGCAAGGATTTGACAACTTAACGTAAATACTGTATGCTGAGGTCCTTATCAGCTCAAAATACTCCGCCTTCTGAAGCAATTGAGGCTGCTAAAGCCAATATATTTAGTGATATCTTGAATTACTCATTTTCCTCATTCATTCTGCATATTTTCAAGTTCTAGTTCACAAACTGGCACCTATACAAATGATATGGACCTCTGGTACGTGGACTTTTAGTATTGAAGTCAAAGTTGATGAGGTGGTTCAGAAGGAATGAAACTAAAACCATAATTTCAGAAAATGATCCTCTTTATCTTCTAGACCAGGGCAAGGGACATGACAAAAATTTGCATTGCATTCTCCACAGCTCCCACATCAATATCTTTCAGCTTCCCAGTCTGAGACCAGACAATAGTGCAGTTTTTCTCTTCTGCATTAGGAATAAAAAGCTTACCTTTCTCTTCAGTGCTAAACAGGGCAATGCTGCAAAAGTATCAGCATAACACTAATTAGGGTTGGACGAACAGAAATTGCATGCGTCATTCTGATATTGTATTCCACAGAACTGAAGAACTATGATATAAAAACGTAATTTCAAGAGCAGACAAGGAATGTAAGGGACCCTAAAGAAGAAAAAGAAAGGGCATAAAATATAGAATGAGCTAGTGAAAGAGGTGTTAATTAGCAAAAAAGTTACCAAGGTTTCTCTCGAGCAATTGCAAGTTGGATAGCTGCTGTGTTTGTAGATATTACCCCAGCCGAGTCATTAATAAGAGCAGCAAGCTGAAACAAGCAGATCAAAGATGATTCATGCCGTTCTATTGTAATAACTCTTTCTCTACGGTACGTTGTTTTTCACAGAGAGTATAACTAGGGTGTGTGTACCGCTTCATCACATTTGGGTCACACCTCAGGAGTAATATATCCGTCAAGTACAGTTATTTCCATAAAAAGAATAAATCATCTTCTTCATTTTCACTTTTCTGTAGTTTTTTTGGGTACTAGTAGAAAAGAAAAGCCAGAAAGTGAATAGAATGAAGCAAAACACCTGTCCGGGAGTAGTGATGAAGACAATGCTGATGTCATCTGCAACAATTTCCTCCACATTCTCCCTTTCTTTCTCGTGAGGAATCACAAAGACAGCCTTAAATCCCCTGCTTTCAACATATTAGCAATTTTATGTCTGAAGATTCCAATTTTATTGACAAATTAACAGAAAAAAGGGCTCAGTAGGAAAGGTTGTTTCACAACTATTGAGGATATCAGAATTGCAGAAGAATCAAGTCATTACAAATATACCTGCCAAAGATCCATACCTTACAGCATCGAATATATATGCCCATTTTTCAAGTGGCAGCAAGCTATCAGTATCTCCTCTAGACTGCATGGAAGCTTTTGAATCTGATTCTATCCCATGAAATACTATATACTTTCCCTTCTCTGCACCAGCTGTCCTATACTTTGCTTCCACAACAGCTTTCAACTTTCTTGAAATCGAAACTTTTAAGGGAGGCACTGGCTGCCTTGGAACATTGCGAAATGGCCTTCCTAACCACTCAGCCATCTGATGGTACCTAAAACAAAGGAATCCAATTTCTTTAAGAAAATCGTACTCTGTCCCCTTCAAGTGAACCTCAGAAACCACACTTTTTCAACAAGCAGAAAGTAAACAAGAAAACCCTCCTGACAGCTAAGTAGGAGACAGGAGTCCGCGAAAAGATTACAATTAAGAACTTTGAATTGTAGAATGTCTCTTGGTGTAAAAGACTGTTTCAGGCAAGTAGTATCTCATGCACTGTTTCTTTTAAGAAAGCAAATGTGCCAGTGTTCTGTATCAACTTACATGTTATAACCACCTTCTGACAAATTCAGGCCATCCGGTTTAAATGTTTCTGATAGAAGTAATCCTGCTCCAGCTGCATTTACGTTGGGATAAATATAGCTAACTCTATCCCGAGCTGATGTCATAAACATGAATGCCGCATGGCCAAGCCCTGCCAATTTCGTGGACAAGATCAAATCATAGTACCTATTCTGCAAGCACATGGCAGAACCAATTACAACGTAGCCCAGGTTGATAATATGGATTCGTAAAAATTAAACATAAAGAGAGTAATCACCTGAAAGAGCGGCTCATGATTTAAGAAAAATGATGTGCATAATCTGAAGAATCAGTGCAACTGAAAGTAACAGCTAGCATATAATTTTCTAGTGGAGTAGTCATGTTCTTCAAATATAGAGCATCTTAAATGCCTGCAATGTGTATACATTTGTACCAAATAACAGAGAAATAGATTATAGTACCGAAGACAATAGTAGAGCATACGCTCTAACCTTAAGTAATCCGACCATGTCAGTATAGTCTGCTGGTTCGGGCCATTCATCATCAGGATCATAAACATTAGCCCATCTCACATTCTTGTTCAGCTCATAAGTTTGCTTACCCCTTTCTCCTGCCACCATATCCACTTGAACACCAGGATACCTTAATAAAAGAGAACAGCATAAGAAACATCCTAATACACAAAATTCCAAAACAAAAATATTGAAGATTCACCAAGTTCCAGACAAACTTTACCTGTCTTTGATCAGCTGAATGATAGGAAAGAACAGCAAGTTTTCATAAACTCCACCAGAAATTATGCAACAGCACCTCCTGACATCGCCTCTAATTTTGGAGGCCAAAGAAGCAATCTCTACATTGTAGCCCATTGGGAACTTCAAGAACCCATATGGATTGTCGGGGTCATCAGGTGGCCTTGGATCTTCCTCCTGCTTTCCGTCCACAAAGAGCGATCCATATTCCATGTCTGGGTCCTCACCATCATCAAAAGGGTCCAACCATTGGTTCTTCTTCTTTGCATAGGTGTGAATGCACGGCTTCCTGGTGCATGGAAGATGGTCCGAGGTGTTGAAGAGTGATGGTTTGGTGAAATGAATAGGAACCGAACGTGGGGTGCTGAGAAATGGACTGATGGTTTTCGGTAGTAGAGAAGCTGAAGCCATTAAGAGACGGGACAGCTTTGAGTTTGAGTTGCTTTTCTCACGGTTCCAACTTTCTATACCAATTCAATGGGTGGAAGTTGCTTGGATAAGTGGGTCCTGCTTGTACTTTAATCTCTTCTTTTTCCGAGGTAGATGCAGCTAATTCCGATTTTACTGCTGTCAACTCCCAACAGTCAGTTCTCTCCTTCTGAATTATAAATTGGAAAAAATAAAACGGAATACTTTCTCATTCACCAAATACCACTGCAGTAAATAACTTCTTTATTTGGGCGACCCTATAAAAGGGCAAGCTTTCCTATTACTGTGGTACAGTTTGAAGCTTTACATGAAGTTGGATTTAGCAGACAATGTCGGGCCCTTAGTCTCTGTTTGTTTCGAGGGTTAGGGATGGAATGAAATGGAGCGTAATACACTTCTATCGTTTGTTTGAAGGTTTCATAATGGAATGAAATGGAATGAGATGGAAGCGGAGGGTTTCATGTTCCGTTCCATTCCATCCTAAACAGTGAAAATAAGAAACCTCCGATTTGGGGGTTTAGGATGGAACGTAACATAATAAAT
>JANZLD010000005.1:9243154-9254200 GCA_026413575.1 Erythroxylum carthagenense | reverse complement strand
ATCTTTACAAAAATACTAACTTGAGCGTCGGAGTGGCTAGCCGGGGACCAATCCCCGGCACGCCTTTATCTATTTTGTAGGTAATCTCTAGTCAAAGCTGCTCGGAATCATGGATCTAAACGGCAACGTTCAGTCTCGCCAGAATCCGGCTGAACCAGTTTTTATTTTAAAGTTAGAAAGAAACAAATTTAAAAATAAACCAAATTATTTCTTAAGCACTATATTTTTCAAAAAAATTTACCTTTAACCTTTCACAATTTTAACTGTAATATATCTACTATGATATGAATAAGGTGATATGTCTCCTCCTATAAAGTATGAATAATTTATAAGAAATTACATATCCATCACGAATGACGTTTAAGTGACTTAATTCGTTACCTTTTGATTTTATTCAAAAACATTAAGATGACTAAGATAAGAGTTATAATCAATTTATATTGATTTATTACTTATCAAATGGCTTCAATCTTCCATGTTCTTAGTGCACTAAAGTTGTATTGTCTTGAACCCTCTTAAATTATAGTTTGTGCTTCACTTACTTTGTCTTTTCCATCCTTTAGTTGCTCAATTAATTTAATATGTTTCTCTACTCCTTTACCCTTCCACTGATCTTTGATTATTCACATATTTCTTAATTATATTATAATTGAGTTACTAATTTGTAGTGTCTCCTTACCACAGGGTATATACCGGGACGCTTGAAGGTCATTCCGGTACATATCCTACGATAAGGGCATACTATGTTCGAATACTACATTCACTCCACATGGCATCATAACATTATTCACTTACAAAGCATCAATAGAAACTCATAATATTTTTAAAAACCTAACTTTTTCCTCATTTCATTGCACAAAAACGAAAGCCTACATCATGTCTTTCAACCTTTACTACATGTACATCATCAACCTAGTACAAAAGTACTACATGAAAGAGGAAAATATATATAATCTATCTAATTCTTCAAAAAATCCTAACTAATCGACCTTTGAGTCATGACTTCTCTTGCCAAATCACAGTCTACACGGTTGGTAGAGCCTCTCAGTAGCTAGAGTCGTCTCTCGATCCTGAAAATCAACGTTGTAATTTTGGTGAGTTTTGCGAATTCAATGAGGTAACCATAATCGATGATTCACTCAATTCATGCAACACAACAATTCATATAACATATAATTCACAACTTTGCATAATGAACACATATCACATTTACATTTAAAAGCAAATCAATTTGGCATCTCAAACAACCCACATATTTGTTAAAAATGCATACGAAATGCTCAAGAGACTCTCTTCCAATTGTTACATTGTTATGACCGAGTGCCTAACTGTCCTGTATCTATTTTGGATATCGGGCTTATTGTTAACTGTCCCTTATCCGATGAGGATATATGGCTCATTTTACATAGTGAGCTTTAGGCTCTTAATCACTTTCTGAGCTCGAGGCTCTTTTTCACACTTTGAGCTTTAAGTTCTGATTGGTGGCTACTCTGGTCACAACTGCCATTATTAGATTGTGCATTCATGTATGAAATGCATCTATCACAATCAATCATGTTATGAAGCACATAGTTCGTCACATTCACATTTAAGCAGCACTTCAATATCCCATTTTGATATCACAGTCATCGGACCTTCATTGTCTGGAATCAACAATCAGAACACATTCATTCAATCATTTATAACAGAATTTGAGCAAATAAATAATTAAGTGAGACCGTCTAGGTTACTCACAAGTTGCTCCCGAAGCTAAAGTCTGAAAGTTCTGGAAACACTTGGAGGTTGACGTTTCAATTGCTCCTCTATAACAAACAACATACACATCCATCATAATTTGTACAATCATAAGTGTTTAACAATGCACATGAATGAAATGAAATATGTACAATACCTGTTCATGACAATTCCAGGTATCTTTCCATCAATTTCATCACAAAATCATTCTCATATCAAAACTCATCTAAGTTTAATTTCTACTTGGGTTTAGATCTCACTAAAACCATTGAAATCGTAATTCATTTCTTATTGGCTTACTTTCAGATTTTTCTTAGACACACTTCCGGGTCTACTGTCCACGTTCAATCAAAAGGTGAAACTGATGTAATTTGGTCATACTCTCTTCTAGAAAAGTGTTCCTCTATGTCTTATGTTTCTATTGACACCAACATCACTCAATTTAGTTTAGTAATTTGGAAGATATTCCTCAAACATTTTCAGACTGCTTTTATCCAAAATAGTAGACTATATACAACTTCCAGCTAGAAATTGAAAATCTTAGAGACAGAATCACAATTTGACTTTTTCATATGATTTGTAACCCTAGTTCTCTAGCTTACTCCAAATAAAAAATAATCTCATTTTCAATTCTACAGATTCAAATATAATCAAAATACTGAAGTGTGTTTAGTAAGATATTCCTATTCACATTGTTCCAATAGATTCCCACACTTTCATTTAATCAAACCTTTTCAAATCAATTCAGAATGGTACAAAATTTTGTGGAGAAATATAATAATGTGTTAGAAATCTATTGGTTCAAGAATCAAGTCATTTGGAAGTCTATAGAAGAATTTATAGTCAAAAGAAGCAAGATGGTTCAGCTTGCACAATGCTCTCGGGTATACAGCAAGTCCTATGAATCACCAAAATCACCGTCGTGCTTATGCAGGATGGTGCAAATCCAATATCCTTAAAAAGCAGCATTTTCACTATTCCTTAAGGTCACTATTGTGCTTATGCACGATTGTGGATTTCACCTAAATTCTCAAAAGTCACTGTCGTGTTTATGCACAACGGTGCAATTCCACTTCTTCTTCTCCACCAAAAACTCAACTTCTAAACTCCATAACTTTTGATCCAAAGCTCCACAATTTGCAAACTTTATATCAATGGAAAGCTAAAAAAAAGATCTACAATTTCATGAAGAAAAAATCTGCCTAAATCAATATAGTAAAATCATGGAAGTTTCAGATAAAACATTTAACTTTCTTCTCTTCATTTTTAGTAACTTTCCAGATGACTTTAATTACAAAAATCCAGCACTTTAATTATTATTTCTAGTCTCTTTTACTCCATTTCATTCAACTCATTTACCAAAATTTCACACTACCCCTAAACATACAAATTTAGTCAAAAATCATCGAAAGCCAAAAATCAATGGTTTATCCTATTTATATACTGCCACCATTCTTTGCATTTTCAACTATTTTCTATATTCTCTATTTTCTTTCCAAATTTCATTTATACATTCTTTCCCATCTCAGACCATTATTTTACAACTACTCTTCAACTCAAAAAATCATTTTCTTGATCATCTCTAAAGCTTTCATCTACTCACATATACATATACATATATATATACATGCACAGTGAAGAAACAAAGCATATCCCCTTTTTATATATAATCTTCTACACTAACTTCATACACCATTTTATTGCTCATCTAACTCCAAAAATTATTTCTACATCACCTGATCACTAACAATCCATTAAATACTAAATAACACTATATCCATATTTTTCATCCCATTAACACAGTGTTCATGAATATATACACGTAAATGCCATGATTATGCAACTGACAGTAATTCATCAAATTTATTTCATAATTCCCCAACTCTAAAGAATTTACTCAATACTTGTTAAAAACTCCAAGATCTGCAACTATTCGAAAATCCTAAACTCCATGTAAGTTAACGTATTTCACTTTGTAAAATGACTAGCTTCTGGTTTTTCTTAGGCAGAAAAGATAAATAGCAGTGTGGTAGAGGTGTGGGATAAGGAAAAACAAGAAATCTCTCAGAAGGATTTTGGTGAGCAACTTTGTGTGTTGGAAAGAAATTTGAAAAAGGTGGCTATGAAGAAGGTATCTGGAAATAACACTAAGCCCTTTTTAACTCTCATATAACTATAACTTACTTCTAACAATTTACCAAAGCCACTTAACTAAGTTAGTGACACTTGTCACTTTTATAAGGTCCAAGCCTAACCAAGTTCCTTTGGAACTAATTCCTTTAACTGCCATCTTTACATCACATTTGTCTCCAATATTCTTTTGATTCCCTTTTTTCCTATTTTCCCTAATAATCCAAAATTTTTGAAATTATTCCTAAAATTCACCAAAATTTAAAAATATAACAATCTCACTAACCAATAAATTTTTCAATATAATAAATTCAAAATTCCCAATAATATCACAACTCAATTCAATTATACCCGGGATTATCCATGAATGCATGTACAATTATTTTCACGTGTAAGATTTCACTATTCACGTGTATGTATATGACATATTATGCATGAGTATGAAAAATGTATTTCTAATTTCTCATTAATCACTCATATTTATTATTCTAGCCTCCCACAGGTGATGGGATGTTACATAATTTCACCAAAAGTAAATTCTATAATAGGAATATATTTTTATATCATTAAAACAATATGTTAAGATCTAACAAATGATTTTAAAAATAAAATAAACCAATTAATTTAACCAAAATATATAAAAAGAAACCATTTTTCTAATTTAGTTTGTATTTATAACCGTTATAAATAAAATTGGTTAGTTAAGCAATAATCCAATTAGTTTTTACTGAGTCATGATATGTACTTAATTGATTGTATAATTATTCCATAACACTTAGAGATTAATGATATGAAATTGCTTAAGACACTCATTTTGACTTAGATGTGGTTTTAGTCAAAATGAGGAAGTAAAGGAGTTAAAGTGAGGCGAAAGCACTAAATTTGGGCAATATTTTGAAGAATCATATCCACTTGTCTTTATAGAACAAGAATGAGGAAGATTAGAGCAAATAAAGACAAGAATAAGACTTGAAAATGAATATACAAAGAAGTAGAGGAATAACTGAGAGTTGGATCATCTTCTTCTCATTGGCTCTTGTCACCTATCCCACTTTCATTTAACCTATCTTTATTATAATGATGAAGTGTGTGATGGCTGCATCTAAGGAAGACAAAATCGAGACATCACTTAGGGATTTTATGACAAAAAATCATCTTGGTGGATAACTACAAACATGTGAGGGTTCACTGGTAAAATAATGGTGGACGGTAGCTGGACAAGAATGGAGAATAAAAGTGCTAGAGGGTTACACAATTACTCGTAAACTACGCTTTCATCCAAAATAGTTGCATCAACTTCTTTTATTATATTCAAATAAATTACAAAATAGTATTGTATGAAATCATTCTTAATTGTAAATTTATAATACATTATATTTTTAAGTTAAATATGATCAAAATAAGATATAGGTTGACCAGTAGTAGATGTTCTTATTTCTTTCATTGTGATAAATGTATTTTCTTCATAAATTGCTTTTTCAAGTTTATTATCATCAAGATTAGGCGATGCTTCTTCTTCTTCGATAAAAAATTAGTATGTTCAATACAATTAATATCAACATGATCATATATTCTATTCTTATTAAGCACTTTCAATACATAATAAAGAAACTATAAAGTCAATAAAAAATAAATTAATGAAAAATAATAACAAATCAATAAAATACATTTTCTTTATTATCAAATTATAAGAAACGTAAACAAGGTCACTGAGTCTTTATGTTCTAAAGCATTTTGTCTTTTGAATGAATACTTTTAAAAAAGTGCTAATTGCATTCACAATTTGATGCAGAAGTTGTTTGACTGAGTAATTTAATAGGAAGTTTTCTGAATATTCGAGCACTTTCACTAATTATTCTCCACACTAAATATATATTATTAATAAGTAATGTCAGACCTTCAATTATTTTTCAATTATTATTGCTTTATTTTTTCATTATTTTTGGACTTGAGTCATTAATTTGATGGGCATCAATAGAGGCTTGAAATTAGATGAAAAGATTTGAATTAAGTTAGAGTTAATATGGTGTTTAAGAAGATTAAAAGAGTTAGGAGGTAAACGAAAGAAGGGGAAAAATGGGAAGTCCAAAGGAGAGGAGGGCTATTTTTGGAAGGACAAGACCAAAATATAGCCTTGTTTAAGAAAAAGAAGAAAAAAGGTGAATTGGGAGAGAAGAAGAGAAATAACAAATCAAATAGAGAAAGCAAAGAGATTTCGGTGGTTGAGAGAAAAGAAGAGAGTTGAACAAGGGTTTCTTCATTTCTTAGCTTTTGAGAGAGATTTTGATATGGTTCAAAAAGAAAAAAAGGTAGAGGAAGAGAAGAGCTTCCATTTGAGCCAAAGATATCTTCATTTGGTGAATAACTAAGGGGATCAAAAAGGCAAGAGGAATAAGAGAAGAGGCATTTTGAGCAAGTCTTTAAGCAAGGAAATCAAGGTGGGTTACATATTTATAATAGAGTTATGAGCCATTAATGTTTTTATAAATCAAGAAAATAAAATGATTTCAATTACTTCATAAAAGTTGCTTTAAATGTTTTTGAGTGATTTGAGAAATTACTGCATACTGGTGTATGAATTTTGATTTTAAAATGGAAAATAGTGTTGAAATATTTATGTTATGCCTTGAAATATGTCATGGCATTCTGTATAAATGAAATGATGAGAAAGCATGAAAGTATGAGCATATGATAAAATGATTTGAGTATGATTATGTGCTTTTGCTTGGGCGAGAGTGGAACCATTCTATTTCGTCACATGCACGTTGACAAGAGCCTTCTCCTGGTTACTTGTTTGTGGCATATGAGCTCTGAAATTGGACTCATTCTATTTATGGGGTAAACTTTGGTTTCTCTATTATGTTTCCATGGAACCCTTGAGCCATTTGTTTGTGCATTGTATCATTGAAAATTTTCAAGTTTGCTATATAATTTGAGTTTTCTATAGTGATGGTTAAATGTTCTTTGCTATATTGATGTGAGGACATTTTTAACTATAAGTTTTGATCAAAAATCTTGAAATTGACTGAAAATTTGAGAACAAAGCATTTTATAAATTCACTATGACTTTTATAAGACAAATAAACATTTCAACGATTTTGGTTATTCTTTGTTATGAACTTGTTATCCACGAGCTTTCAAGCTCACCCCCCATTTATCCCATCTTTAGGAGATAGTTAAGAGACCAAGTGATCAAGAGCCTAAGGGCATTTTTCTAAATTTGCTTACTTTGTAGTTTGAGTTGATTTTGGGAAAGCAAGAAGTTTGTTTGTTCAAGGATCTTTTGTAATTTGAGATTTTGAGACGATGATGTAATGTGGTTAGAATGACATTAAAGATTTGTAAAATCTTATTCTTTTGATGTTAATGAAATGTGAATGGTGCATGGATGATGTGAGTTGAAATTAGATGTACGTGAAGAAGAAATCAACTTGAGTTGATGATTTTGGAGCATAAATTGTTGATATATATATATATATGTACGCATAAGTGAGATGTTATGGGAAGGAAGATAGGAATTATAATTGATCAGATGTAGTTGAACGTGATGAGACAAACTAGTTGAGATTTGAGAATTTAATGAAGTTAATTTGGTAGCTGAATGGTTAAGCTTAGGATATTCTAAGTTTGTGAAATGCAAAATTTCAAGTCTTCCATAAGGAAAAATTTGTGTTTTTAGTTCAGGGGAAAATCTGGATTAATCTAGGTTAAATTAGACAAAGTTATCTTCTAGAAAGTTGTAGCTTAGCCTTCTATCTTTCCAACGATATATAGTATGGAATTTTTGGATATAGGAGTCAAAATTTATGATCCTTATAAGTGGAGATGCTCAGGAGTATAGGACATATCGTCTGGTGAAGACGTATCGTCTGGTGATGACGTGTCGTCTGGTGAGGACCCATCATCTAGTGAGGATGTATCATCTGGTGAAGACGTATCGTCTGGTGAAGATGCTTCGTCTGGTGAGGACGTATCATTTGGTGAGGATGCTTCGTTTGATGAGGACATATCATCTGGTGAGGACACTTCATCTGGTGATGAAGTATCGTCCGGTGCCGTCATATCGTCTGGTGATGACATCATATTGTCTAGTGCATTGTTCATCTGATCCTATCTTCTAGTCCCACTTTTGACCCTACAAATGATAGAATTTTTCTTCAAGGTCTTGATCTTGAAGTCTTCTTTTAAACTAACTAAAGAACACCCTAATTCGATATATTTAGGGAAAGTTATGACAATTTTCCCAATTCGTTTGACCCTTCGCCTAGTTTCATCCCCTATCTCCTGGTCCAATTCTGACCCTTTAGACGACAAAATCTCACTTCAATGTCTTCATGAAAGATGTAGATATTGAAGTCCTCTTTTAAACCCTTTAAGAATGAGCTTGATCTGATATCTCTAGAGTAAGTCATGCCATTGTCCTGAACAAGTTCAATATGATTGAGGACGGAACCTTGTTTGATTTTCTTCAGCCAATCTTAATTATCCCAACACACATTGTGCTATTCTCTGTAAAAATTGGCAGCATTCCAAATTGATTGGAAAAAGGTTTTGATTAAAGGAAAGTAAAGGAATCTGTTGGAACAATATGAACTGATGTTATTTTACTAAGCATGCTTCGGCATTTTGAATATAACTAGATCCATAGGGTTCCAATTGAGATGATTTATGATGTGGAGTAAACTAGAGACGTAGGTTTACAAATTATATAAAGAGGTTGAATTCTAATTCAACCTCTAAGATGTTTAATATCTAGATGGAAGTTGAGCATATAATATTTGCTTCAGTGTAAGAGTGATTCGAAAAAATAGGGCCCGATGCTTATAGTATCAGAGAATGAAGAGGAACCAAGGATGACTAATGAGGGTTAATTTGAATAATCATACATGGTAACAAGTACAAGAATACGTTTTATGGCTCCAAATGTTGGGCTCCAGAATCGGTACCCAACAGTTGTGGTATCAAAGCAAGAGTTAGGTTCCAGAACTGGTGCCTAACAGTTGTGGTATTAAAGCAAGAGTTGGGTTCCAGAACCGATGCTCAACAAGTAAAGGATGAACTAACCAAGCTACATTTTTTCATCATAAGTTCTCTCCTTACAGATGATCTAGCAAAACACTCCAAATCTTCATAATGATTTAATTTCATTTGTCACCTATTGCTCCTTAATAAAGAAAATACTTTTGCATTCAATCACATAAAAGAGACCACCTTATAATCTCATTGGTACATATGTCTCCACTATATAAGTAATAAGGATATAGAAAATAAGCTACCAAGTAGATGCTTTGAGTAAGATGATTATCCCATTATTGATCAAGAATATCTATATATGGCTTGTACAATTTCTCCTTCCTTTTAAAAAACTCATAATTTTTTATGAGCTTTGTGTATTTAATCGTATATATACTTTAAAGATGGCTTCTCATCTGAGTCAACAATCCTTAAAAAATAATATCATAAAATTTTTTCCTTTCACACTTTTTTATAACTTATGACTTGAAAAATGTTTACTTGACACTAAATTTTGAAGTACTTTTTTACGTTCATAAGCATTTTTCAAAGTAATAAATGCAGTTGCAAACCTAGTAGCTATAGGACTCACGATCTTAACCCAATCTTCTTGTTTTCTTAACTAAGAAAAAAATTAATGTGATTATACACAAAAATTATGATCTAAGGTGCACGTGAAGTAAGCCTAGAGTTATGATACATAACAATAATATCTTTTAAAATTAGATTTATACAATGAGCAACATATAGAAACCAATAAATATGTCATTACTTTAATTGTAACACGTACCCAAATGATACACAATTAGTTGCACTTTCTACCATATCGGAAGCATTAATAGACTTCATAAAATTTTTTCCAATATTACAATACACCAATAAATTAATTAAGGTTCTTTGTCTTTAATCAATCCACCTATTTGTTGTAATAGTGCATCCTTGTGATTCCTAACTAACGCATATGTATCCACAGTCAATTGGCATTCCTTTTTTAAATCTTGAAGTAAAGAAACAAATTTCATAATAAGAAGGTACCTTAAATCCTTGGAAATATCAATGTTATAACATCTGTTGCTTCTTGAAAATATGGTGAATTTAAGGCATTTAAAGGAATATATGAATGACAAAAGCATCTGCCCATGTCATTTACATCTTAAAACAACATCCTTATTGACCAAAATACTTTTTAAACTAGGTTGAGAACCAGGAGTAGTTCTTGGAGAAAAATAAGAATTTATATCAATAGTATCTTTCATTTTATGTTTATATAATACTTGTGGTGCTTCATCATCTCCAAAAGATATATCATGAGTCTATTTATTTTCCTTTCTATTTTTTACTTAATTTTACAAATAATTTCCATTCCTCTGATGTACATTGAATGGTACCTTTTTGCAAGATGCAATATTAGGCTTAAAACTAGTAAGATGATCTTTCATTATATAAATTCCTCCCTTTAAATGTTCCACGACAAAACATACAATTATAGTGGATCATCATCATCAATACCTAGTTGAAATCCCATTGAGGTGTGGTGTCTAGGGAGATCTAATAGTACGCAACCTTACTCCTACCTAGTAGAGATGCTATTTCTAATAGACCCACATGTAATACATCATGAAGATACTACAAAATTATAAATGGATGTTCATATATATACAAAAAAGAAGTAATAAAAACTAAATAAAAATACAAAAAATACTAAAGAGAAATAATAAAAAATTTAAGGCAATATAAAATAACATACCTATAGAACATGTCAAAGATTAACAATAAATGTTAAGATAAATATACATATGAAAAAAGACACATGCAAGAGTAACTCTAGCCAGGACAAATGGTAAAGGAAATATATAGACTAAAAAACAGGAGTAACTTCGACCAAGCCTGTCAATACATTAATTATGCTAAGTAGGAAACTAACTAAGCTAAAGTAACTAGTAGGTAAATACTATGCAATCAATGCAAAGGACATAGTTTAATATAATGTATAAGAATGTGAATTTCCTCTTTAAGACAGATATCTAACCGATTAGGCCTAGTGCAAGTGGGAGATTGTTAGTAGTGTGCCCTAGGTCAATAGATAGTTGTGATTTACATTCCATGAATGGTTTTAGACTTATGTCATCAAGTATGTGACTTGATAGTAAAACCATAAGCGTTATAAGA
>JANZLD010000005.1:9160616-9176099 GCA_026413575.1 Erythroxylum carthagenense | reverse complement strand
CGTTTCGGCAAGAGAAGTTATGGCGCAGAGGTGGGTCAGCTGGGACTTTTGGGGATGACCTAGATAGGAGTTGTTTAATTTCTTTTGAGTTTTGTATGGATAGTAATCTATGATAGAATTGTGTAATTATGGATTCTAAGAATGAAATAAAAATTTTTTTTTTTTGTTTCAAAGATTAGTGATATTTTATGTTGATGCCATGTGGAGTGTAGTTGGGTTTGCTCGGTAGTGCACCCTTATCGCGGGTTATGTGTCGGAACGACCTGCGGGCGTCCCGGTGTGTACCCTACGGTAAGGGGGCGCTACAAGAAATGACTAGCTTACTTCCATAAATCCAATGGCACTGATATTGTGTCGAAAATCCTTCTAGTTTGTGAGAATCAAAAGATTGAAGCTCAAAGGTAACTCATTTCTATTCACTTGTAAAATGGGTCGATTAGTGTTAGGATCCTATCCTTTCCTATGTTTTTAGAGTTGTTAGACACAATGGTAATATTAGTTTTGCCCAGAAATGACTAGAACTCGGAGATCGGTGACTTATCTAAATGAACCAAAATTTTCAGTAGTGATTCTTCCAAATTTAGGTTGTTTTTTATGAAATAAGTTTATGGGATTGGTAGAGCGTCTCAAGAGCTTTTTGTAAATTCCTAGCTCACCAAAAATGGTGGTTGGACGATGAAGGTATGAGTGACAAAAACTAGAAGTGAATAGTAACCTATAAGGAAAAGAGTTTAAAGAAGAAATAAACTTAAGTTTTCTTAAGCTCAACTTATACTTTTATAGGTTTTTTTTCCTTATTGGTCCATTATGAGTAATTTGACAAAAATTTGAATCATTACAATATCTCTTTGACAGCTTATTAGTTCGTCTCTCTATCCACGATTATACTTTAATACTTAGTTTTTGACATTATTATATTTCTAAAACTAGAATTCTTAATTCCTTTAGTTTATGTTTTAAATTATTTTATTTTCACTTACATGACCTTAGTACTATGCTTTACTAATCTTGACACATCCTTTCCATACACTTTATATAATAAAGATCACTCCTAAAGTGATGCATCCTTGAAAGTTGCCTAAACTTTTTACCAAACGCACTAAACTGATAGAAGTTTAATTTCTCATGTTTTACACCCTTAAATAAGCTCCCCTTACGAATTTTCATCATCCCTCGCTCATTGAGATGAGCTAACTACATTTGTTATAATGCAATACTATTTTCTATTGACTCCAATACTATAGCTTGACCACCTACATTTAAACTCCCTTTCAGTCTGTAAATGTTGCACACCAATTTTGGCCTTGTCATTATAATCATCATATCCTTTGTTCCTTTAATATTGTCTCTTTCGATTTTATATCCAAAACTCTTTGTTTGTAAAATCTTCAAAAAGATAAAGTTCTCAAATATGGTACATATTAAGAAATGCTTAACATCACAACCACACTATCAAACATCTTAATCTTGACATATTCTATTCTTATTTATTTTACAAGTTTTATCATCCCTGAAATGAATAGCTCAAAATTTTCAGATGCATATGATACAAACTAATCTTTATTTGATGTCATGTAAAGTAATTATAATACATTCAAATTTATGAGTCATGTAATTGACTCTTTGAATGCAAAGCATATTTTAATTATTGTAATATGAGTCTCCGCTTTATACTAAATTAGCCAATCTTAATAAATCATTATTTATTTTTTTTGTCCCTTTGCTCCTTCTTGATTAAATAGTCCTTTCTAATATGTCTAGTTAGTTCACATTTATAGCATCAGACTACCTTTTCACCTTTGGGTTTAAATATGGAACCATGTTTATATGAGCCATCTTTCTCTTACTTTCTCCTATAATCTTAATTTTCTTTCATGTATAGCTCTTCAACTTGAGAGCTTTCATCAGTATTGAGTCTCTAATGATTATGAGCCAATAGCACAATGATGAAGTCCAATTGCGAGTATAGTCACAATATGTTCATAAAAATGTAAAGAATAAAGCATAACAAACGGTTTATCCTCATCAATAATAGTCACATCAAATATGATCAGATCACTAACTATTTGATTAAATGCATTAATATGATGTTTCAAATTTGTTCCCTCCTACATCTTCAGATTATATAGTTTCTACATCATATATAACTTATATGTGAGATATTATAACATATGTCAACTCTCTAAGTTCTTCCATATCTCTACAAGGAATGCAATATTCTTGACATAGTATATAGCCTTATTTTCTAGTCATAATTGAATGGTTTCAGTTGCTCAAGTTTGTAACTCCTCCCAATTAAGTGCATCCATATTTTTTCTACTTATTTCCTTTAACAAGCCTTGTTGCACAAAAAATCCTATTGCTTTAGCTTAAAATGCTCCATTTTATTGAACTTCCCTATTTCAAACTTTACAACCCAAGTTATTCTTACTTCAATGATGTTCTAATACCACTTGTTAAGAAATACAGTGTATGCAATAAGATTAAATTTTATATCAAAATAAGCAACAAGCAAGAACTAATAAGAATATAAGAACAATTTCAACGAAATTCAATCAATTGGGTGTGCCTATATCCTCATAAGCCTATAGTACTTGTTTTACTATTGATTAATCAATACTATTCTAATAAGGAATACATATTTTCTATTTATAAATTAGGTTTACACAATTATAATTAATTATAAATTTTAACTAGTAAAGTTCTACATAACTTACCCCTTTACTAAAGCTAACCCAACTCAAATGATTATAACAAGTCTTAGAATCTTTCTAGAGTTTGTAATCCACCAAAAATATACTTTTAGATAAGGTTGATTATGTTGACATAACCTAAGAAACGACTATGTCTCAACCTATAGATCTAACTTTTTCTCCTTGCACTTGGAGACTTTGACACATTTATGTCCTAGACAATATCTCCTAAAGAAAATTATCATTCAGAACAATACCCTTGTGTCTTCAACCTCTGGATCTTACTACTTTTTCATACACTTGGATACAGTTTGTGACACAATTGTGTTCCATCTCTCCTACAAAATATTTTGCCACATCAACATGTCCTTATTTTAAACTCATATCCTTATTTTGATTTCCACAAAAGACATATCTACTTGAACACAGTTCGTGATACTACTCTATCGCAGGCTGTGTCTCCTACAGAAAAATCTCAGCTACGTTGACAGATTTGTGTCTTTAGTCTGTGTATTCACCTCTGATTTCAGAAAGGACACGCCTTAAGCCACTTCCATGTTCTACATCGTGTTCAGTCAAAGACTTTTAACAAGCATTCATGTTCTTCTCAAAACATATCAAAATTGCGCCTATGAGTCGTACACAACATAAACCAATAACATGAAGTCTCTAATAGCATTTGAGCAAGAAAAATCTCTCTTTCATGGGAAATGACAATCTATAAACTATTCATGTACCAATTTCGCTTGCTGTTAGCTTAAAAAATCTTGGTTTTGAAAATTTTGGCAGCAACACAGTAGTAGATATTCTAAAACAGACATGAGGATAGTAACCAATGATGTGTAAGTCCCTATTAGCTGCTGCTTATCATAGGAAGAGACGAAGTATGTTAGTAAACAAGTTGAATGTAATAACTAATCTTTTATGTCAAAAATCATAAAATTTCTCGAGAATTAAGTCAAAGGAAGCGTTTATATTTGACTAGAGACATAAAATTTCCACTTTGCAGTCATCTCCACGTTCCTACAGTAGTATGAAAAGAATCTGAATTTACGTTCAACCGGAAGTTCTTTTCTGCTTATAATCCACTACAGACTAGGCCAATGACTTTGGAAGGTAAGACAAACAACTTTGTCAAATGTAGTCCAACGGCACGTAACAATGGTGGTCCGGCTTATGTACTGAAGCAGTCATCATGCCAATCAAAACCTTATAAGTCAATTTAGGACAACTAATTGAAGAATTTGAGAACCTTTCTTTTGGTCCATGCATGAGGATGGTGCTCTTCTCATACCAATCAACGGAAACATTTACTAATCCACTGCAAAATGTAAAGCTAAGAATGGTGAAGTCAATGGAAACGACTCAACCTCAACAACATTTTTGTAAAACTTGAATCATAATATGTGGATGGAAGAGATATTTTCTCCCAAGATCAATTTTGAAAACAAGTCTACAGGAACATTTTTCATTCTTTTGAATGTTGTATATACAAATGCGTTCCAAATTTCTAAATACTCTTATGAAACTCATACTACATAAAACTCGGAAATTCCTAAAAAGTAGATCACTTTTCGGTAAGATTCTGCTCAAACACTTTTCCCGAGATGGCTGCTGCGAGTGCTGCAGTAAATTTGGGGTCTTTTGTTAAGGAAGAGGCCATCTGCTCCACTAAAAATTGTCGAACCTCTGGTGCATCCATTCTCGGCGCTGAACTTTTGGCGTCAGTGCTGGATTTGGATTTTGTCAGGTCAAGAGTGACTGTTGGTCCAGAAGAGGGAAAGGAAGTGGAGTATGGTACTGAGCCAAGGGCCAGACTACGGTTTGAGCCTGATGTTGCCTCCAATTGTGTGGGATGCGAATGGTTGTGCTCTCCTTCATAAGTTGCTACCAAGACAGATTGATCTTCTACACTTCTTTGAACCTATAGGTCAAAAGATAATCTGATAAGATCAATTGTGAATGGATTCTAGGATCAAGGAAGGATACAATTTGTTGGTTTCATCTTTAGAAGATAAAAACAAGTACCCATCGGCATACTTTCTCTAACAGTTGTTAAAAATTTCCTAATCAAGGATATTCAGTGACATTTCAGAAAGTTTCATATTGGATTTCTCGCACTTTTTGTACCCAAAAAGTTGAACTTCATATAGTAGGAGGAAAACTTAAAGTTGGGCTTACCTTCTTTTTGACAGGGCAGCTTGGAGCAAAAGAGCACTTGAAGTAAGCTCTTGGACAAGGATTGTCTCTAGTGACCTTTTGGCCATATTTTCTCCATTGATATCCATCCTTCACAACCTGCAATAATCAGCACGCAAACCTTATCAGGACATGAGACCAAAATTTAGAGTATGTCACACTTGATAAATATTAATGAACCATAAACTCACCAGGCTTGTGTCTGCCGCTTCTGTTCTGACATAAACTCTCGAAATTTTTGCTTTGACAACTTCTTTTGGTCTCTTGCAAGATTCTTCATCAGTTGAGCTACTCTCAGAATTTCCATTCATAGTAATATTATTATCATTGTTGTTGCTGCTCTCGGACTTCCTTTTCTTTGAAGGAGCAACCTCAATTTCCCGATTCTTACTAACATAATCCATAAATTGACTTTTCAAAGCATTGTAGTTCTCACACATCACCGTCAACATCTCAGTAAGCTTCTTGTTTTCTGCGCTAATCCGATTCAATTCCTCCACTAAAGCACCAGTCTGGAAGTCCAAGTGCAGAATATTAGCTCCAATACAAAACAAATTTGAAAACGTATAGTAGTGAAATTTCAACTATTCTCCAAAGATGGAAACTTGCAAAGCTGTTAATTGAAGGCATTACTAAAACGGAGGACCTTAACAACTGCAAACTTGTAGAAGTATAAAAAAGGTTTTCATTTTGTGGATGAAACTAAAACTTCAATCATGAAAATTGAAATCTTTAATCACATAAAAAGTACACATGTAGAAGCAATTTATAGCCAAAAATCATCGCGTGATAAGAATGATTCTTTTCAATGAAACCAATACAATCTGGCGAAGAAAATCACAACAGAAGACGGTCGCATAACCCATATTATGCATAAACTTGTTGCAGAAACTAAGAGGCTACTGCAAGCTAAATAAATATCGATCCCAGAAAGGATTCTTCATACACTGACCTCTTCTTTGACGGAAACGTTGTTCTTCCTCGGCCGCTCCACGAAACTAGCCTCCTCTTCCTTAGCCAATCGAAACTTTTCAATTAATACCTCGTGGCCTCGAAGAGGCTTAGAGTTAAGATCCAAAGAAGTATCAACCCACGACGAATAATCCATAGCCACACAGAAAAGAACGAGCTAGCCTTTTTTGCTGCAAGACTTGCTCAAATTTGACCAACTACTGTGTAAAATATTCAGTACTCCTCCAGATAGAATTGGCAGAGAGGATACAACTGGGCAGTGTTGAAAGTTGAAACGAATGAATGAAAGCAAATGAAATATATAGGATCCAAGCTCCACTCGTTTTGAAGAAACATGGTGGAAAGTCACGCAGAGGGATAAGGTTTATATAATAATAGATATTTCCCACGTGAGATGTGAGAAGCTGGCATGAGCTTTTTCGAACTTTGTATACGGAGAGAATGACATGCCCCTGTAATATAATTATATTATACACTCCACCATTGGTCATCAACGGTATTGTACGTATATAATACAATATGTAGATAAGAAAAGTAGAATACAGAAGAAAAAATAAAGTGGAGGAGAGGAGGTGAAGTCGACAGGAGCCGGTGCGTTTGAAATGCCTGGTTTGTACAACAGTTGTCAATTGTCAAAGTCAAGCCCACCAAAAAAGCATTAAGCAAATGCTTGCATGTCTTGTCCGTGTCTTTTCTTCCATTTTTTGTTTTTATTACAATTGTTGTACAGTCCATTTCACGGCATGTAGAAGTCCATTGTTGACCAAAGCTATCCTCTTTTCATGTTCTTTTTACCGCCTTGCTAAGTAATTCCATGTGCCCCTAGAATAATTAATTTACCAATAGTAATCCCTAAAAAAGTTTAAACTTTATCTTGAATTTTTCAAATTTTCATAAAATTTTCACTTATAATGAAAATACAAATAAAAGAATGTGTATATTATAACTGTCCTTAGACATCTACAAAACAAAGACGACTTTGTGTAATGTGTACATTGACTTAAATATAATTTAAAGAGTAGTTTGATCAGTTTCTTATTATATAAATATGTTATAAAATTTATAAAATTTTTGTATTAACAAGTATAGATTTGATCTAGGTTAAGAGATTATTATTTATTATTTAAAAAACAACCTTTCTAAATTATGTAATCTTAATATATACTTAAAAGATAGTAACAGAAAATTTCCACATTAATATCTATTAACAGATTAACAGACGTATGCAAGTTAATTGATTCGCATACAATTGAAAATTGAAGAGATGACATACAAAAAGCTATTGTATTTTATGACCATAGGCATTCAAACTAAGATAACCTTCGCATTTAATACTAGCAACTCATACATTAATTAACCCCTTTTTGGTTTTCCTCTTTATCGAACCCTTTTGGTAAGCTGGTGTAGATTTATCTAATCAAGAGGGTCTGCATGAGTTTGCTTTCCGACCACGTTTTCAGAAAGAAAAATTCCCACTTTGGGGCATTCAAGATTTTAAAACTGAAATGATCACATTCTTTTCTTTAAGACTTGTCGATTAAAATGTGCATCATTTCAACAACCTAGACACAGAAAAGACGTAAACATTGATGTTGATTTTATGTAAAGAACAATATGAATTAAGAATTGTAAGAATCTCCAAGTTCAAATCACATCAAACCTTTAAGATTTTTTAGAATTTACTGAATTTTAAAAGTTTTAAGCCTTTAAACCATTACCTAGGTTTAGAGTTAAATTTAAATTATAATTTATTTAAAATAATCAATTTATAAATTATTACATGTTTTGGATGAATGGATTCACTATTTTATACATAGCATATAAAATATCAAGTCCAGTGGAATAATCTAAATACTTGAATACCAAAATTATAAAAGACCTGCTTGATCATTGGGGTTCTAGTTAATGGGACGCATATTTATTTATCTACAATTGACTATCCGAAATTTGCTACTAGTAATTAATTAGTCATCAAGCTTTATCAATCCATATTTAAAAAACTTCAGAGGACACATAGAACTCACCGATGACTTTCTAACAATTGAATGCTAATTTAAGAGAGCCGGGACTATTTAAAATAGTGGATAATTCAACTCAAATCTCATATTGGAAACACATTACCAAGACTAACTCAACGATGTGGAGGCACGAAGGCTCTTTCTTTACTCAATTAGAATATAAACCGTGCGTACGTGAGACACAGCACAGCACAACAAAAGGGTGCATAGTCCAACGTTGTTATTGCTCTTATCCTTAAAAAATGCTTGACTTTCCGTACTTGAGTTTGGTTAAATTAAAAGGGCCTGAACTCAGAAAACTAAAGTATGCGTTTTTCACACACAAAGGTACTTTATATGGTTTTAGGAAGGGGCTATTTTTGTGATCTCAGGGGAAAGTTCAACACCTACTTCAAGAAAATTGGGAGAGCTAAACTTCTGGTTCTTAAAACTTGATAAAATTTTCAAACTTGGTCGGCTCATCGCATTAAATGCTGCCTGACCTTTTCCGTCAAGTCCGTTGTATCACACAAGAAGTAGCTTTCGTTGTATCGTATTGTGTATATATATATATTTTTCTCACGAGGCGATTCATGAGATCCTACTTATAAAAAATTACTTTTAAATTATTCTGATTTAAATTAATTTTTATTCGAGCTAAGTAAATTTTTTATAAGAGATAAAACTCTGACCTCAAGTTTTAAATAGTTGCATATATAATAACGGTTCAAACCTTTGATCTCACTTAAGCCAGAAGAACTCCTTACTAATTCACCAACACCCTAAATATCCATTTTATAACCATACTTATTTTCATTAAATATTTATCTACAACAGCAGTTATCCATGAAATAAGTTGCTACTTTTTTTGCTTTTAACCAAAACTAGTAATTGCTATTTTTTTTGGATATTAAATAAAATTTTTGGCTATACATATTTAAGCATTATGAGTTAGCAACTAAAAATAAATTATGAATTTAATTTAATTAGTAAATAATAAATATCGATTCATGTATTTTACGTTTAAATAAATGAAGTCTTTGAATAATTTGAGCATTCAAACACAAAGATCTTTAACACAAGAGCCACTCATAAGTATGAGATTGAAGTTCTCGGTGATAAAAGAAAATTTTGTCTTTGATATGAATTTAATAAGTTAGAAAGTAATTTTATCTTTATTTTAAAATTTAGAAGACAATTTGGAGAAGAAAAAGGAAAAATGAACCTTCCTCTTCAAAATTCAGTATCTCTTCAAATTTAAGTGTTATTCATTTATCAATTTATATCATCTTGTCTGAAGCTTTATTACATAATCACGTTAATGACTTCATTTCTATCCACACAACTTTTCTACTATTTATTTATGCCGTGGCATAGGTAATACAATAATATGATACTATCTTAGCTCCTCTCAGTACCGAGAAGTAATTGAAGAGGGGATAAACGGATAAGATACCGAGAAGCTGGAGCTTCTGAATTTTGTTTTTCAATACCATAATAAAGAACTTAACCATCAAAGAAGAAGATGAACATAAGCATGTTAGTTAGAAGCAAGACCATAAGAAAAAAAGAAATAATCAACGAGGAAGAAGATAGAGATATGAAGAAAAATATGTTCTGAATTTGGGATAGATGGTCTTCGACGGTGGTGAATTGTGGTCCGTCAGAACAATGAAGTCATCTCCTCATTCAACTTCTCTATTTTGTTTTATCGAAGAAATCCTATTCCTCCTCAAAAAAACGAGTCAAGCAAAAACGTTTTGAGGTTGGTGGGTCTCAGTACATTGCATCTGAGCTACTAGAATAATATTTGGTCTACCAAGTTCTCATTCATGTATATTGGGTTTCTAGTTAGCTTTTCGACTTCCCGCAAAAGAATGCACATGTCCATTCACCGGGACGTTTAACCTGCAGTTTAAAGGAAAAGTAAACATGAATTCCAAGTCTGTGGTCTTACTTCCAAGCCACATGTTTGAGACTCATTTTAGGGTTGCTCTCTAATTCAACAACTGGACCTTTCCATGACTTCAATTCTGGCTGACATTAGAGGGTCCCCACTCTCTAGTCTATCTCTCCCCCACATTCTTTTTCGTATTTACCTTTATCCGTGGCTGTTCTATATAGAATATTTGTTAAAACAAACAAAAAGAAACATAATTACTGCAGACTAGGATAATCTTTGTAGTGGCTATGTATTTCCTTGTTTATCCTTTTTTTTTTAATAACCTTTCTCAAGTTTTCTAATTTAAATATCTCATTTATTCTAGTTCATAATATATTACTTATGCATTGAATTAGATAAATGCGACTCACCCCACAAAAACAATAAACTATACCTTAAACCGAGTTCCTTCCCGAACAAGAGGAGACTACCCTTCCAAAACTTGTCTTTTGCTACTGCTTCTTTGTTTGGCCCACAATGCCTGAGCGAGTTTAGGTCTGAACATACAACTTGCAGTAATTAAATGGTTATACACTAGTTTGAAAAATCGAAAGCGTATTGGAATAGGCGGATACAGATTAGTTAAAATTAGAAAGTTCGTTGGATATTGGACCATTTTGTAGATTCAACGTGGGTCCTAATTAATCAAGTTGCATGCTAATTATAATAGTCAAATGAAGGGAGGATGCCACAGTGCATACAACTTGAAAGATTTGGAATACGTTCATGACGTGACAGTGAAACAACAAATTTGACACGTTCCTCCTCAAGTTGCACGCCCACCCTTCTTCTAGTAGCTCTTACGTTACCAAGACCGTGCCAGCTCGTCAATGGGCTCTTTCTTTATTAATTTCTTTTTTTCTTTTTCAGTAGTAAGTACACATGAAAAATGAAATGGTAATTGATTATACTTATTTAAGGAAGAAAGGTAGGAACTGTTCTTTTCTTACGAAAGCTATTCTGTTCTAACCAATAAATGCTTAATACGATTTGGTATTTGATACTCTACACCAGACAACATACACCTAAGAAATTGACTGTCCATGCATTAACTTTTTAAGATGCATTAACCCTTCGTAAGCCATTTATTAGTGCCTTTTCTATATGATGAGAAGTTAAAGTGACCAAACTAAAGTTTGCAACTCGAAGAAAGATGACACGTTTAATTGCAACTTCAAACAATGGGATTTACTTTTTAAAAAAGGTTCTTTCTTAAATTCGAAATGTTATAGTATTAAATAAATTTATACTCGTAATAATTAATAAATTGCATATTTAAATAGATTTTTAATAAATTAATGACTCAAATTTAATAAATAATATATCTTCATTTGTAGTTAAACATTTTTTAAGTTCCAGATGAATTGCAGTTTTCTATTATGGTTCAAAAGTTTGTCAGGGGTTTACACTTCACTGATTCTCTACAAGTCCTTCGGACATGAAAGGTTGGTTGACTTACTGCCGCTCTAGATCTGTCGTTGCTTGCCACAAATTAGCTCTCGAGTAACTGTTGATCAAGGTTAACACATTAATCACATGTGCGACTGTCGGTAGTGACAGCATTGACGTAAACCATGACATGGATTTCTTTGTTACGTTCTTTTTTTCCTCGTATAAGTTGCTTCAATTTATTATATTGATGTAAAACTTTATCCTTTTACTTATAATAATTTTTTAAAATAATTTAATTAAACTATTATTTTAATTTCAACCAACCTAATTATAATTAATTTTAATTAAATATCCATTCAATCTAAATAAGGTTTATTAATATCTCATATTGAATCTTATTTATTAAATGTCTCAAATTTAATGCTCAAACTTTAAAGTACAGTATGATTTGATTAAATTATCTTTTATCTCTTCAATCATTCTTTATTTGTGAGATATATTAACTGTTTAAATATGTTAGCAATAAATATAAAATATTATTATAAACTATTTTTCATGTTAGATAAGTTAAACTTTTTAATTTATTTTAATTAAACAATTAATATTCATATATTAAGATTAGCTTATAATAATGCATCATGATCATTCCATACTAAGATTGCTAAAAAATTTTTACTAACATTTTTGTACATAAATTTTTTATAATGTAACCCTTTCATAACACATTGTTTCAATAAGAGATAAAGTATTAAATTGATATTTACTCTATTTGAATTCAATCATATTAGTTATCCTCTTTTAGTTATTACTTCTATTAATAAAATTTAAAAATTATTTTCAAAGTGACATTCTACTTCAGCTAAAAAATTTTCAAATCAATATTAATTGAGGATAACGAAAAATTCTTCTAATCACTTTAATGTTATAAATCTTATATCAATTACTCAACTACTTTTATATAATTTAGAATAAATCCAATAACATTCACTTAATCTATCATTGACTGGGATTTGTCATAAATAGTCTCAAAATGTAATAAGCACTATATGAAATGTATTGGTGATCTCGTAATGTAAATTTATATAGAAATATATAAGTAATGTTTCAGATAAAATTATCATATTGAGTTAGTTTAATGATATTATTCTTTAACAAACGCCCACATGCTTGTTTAATTATTTTTATTTTTTTAATTTATGATATTGACTACTTCTTTTTTAAGAAAAAGATATAACATGTGATATTCTTTTTACTGTTTATTAATATTCAGTCTTAATAAAACAATAACTATGAACAATTTAAGTATAATATATAAAAATAATATGAGTCTTATAATTATGATCTCATTATAATTTCGTTTGTTATGAACTTTATCTTATACATATGTTTATTAAATGAATATATATAATTAAGATAATGAATCATTTTAAATAAACTGAATGACTATAACGTATACACGATGCCCTCAAATCTTCTGTCCCACTTTTCTTGTCCCTATCCTGTTCTATTGAATCTCAGCCATTTATTTATGTGAGTATCTACATAAATGGATGATTGAGATTTAATGAGACAGGATAGAGATAAGAGAAGTGAGACAGAGGATCACAATCCATACACTAATAGTACATATTGAAGAAATTATACATATATGTAATAATTAATCTCTACTCATTAATGCCGAACTCAAATCACCTAATATTAGCAATCCAACATGTCTTTATTATCCAATAGTTACATTTAAATAATTTTTGGGCGAATATCGAAGTTATTTATTGTTTTATCCAAGTTACCTTTTTTTTTAATTTTTTAATCGAAGTCAATTTCTCCACTCCAAGCATGAACCATCAAACTTCCAATTACACGATTGGTCCACCCAAAAGGAGCCTTGCACCTAACATTTGTGGTTCTTAAAAGGCGCTTAATTGGATCCTTAGATGAGGGGATAAATTGGGGCTTGATTGCAAAACCTTGGTGATAATGAACCACAAAAATCTTATAGCTATATGTGTAAGAATAAAAAAAATATAGTGTTGAACCTTTGGCAGTCACGCTAGTGCCTGACGTATATATAGTTGACGCCAACTCCGTCGAGTCGTCGACCAGCTAGCTGCCTGCTTCACTGGAGAGGTTACAGATGATGCCATCCATGATATCAGCACCAAATAAAATATTTGGAAACATTGAAACGTTTTCAATTTGGTGTCCAGTAGATACACAAATGTCAATTCCCTTTCGATTAAAAGATTTTGATTTTGTCGTCCTTGCTTTTATTATACATAGAACTAGAAAAAAAGGCTGTCCGGCTTATCTGCTGTTGCCATCTGTTTACTAATAATGATTATTAATTGGGTGACATATGCCTATACATACTTGAATGTCTTGTTTAATGGGTAATTCCTATCCTGTTTAAATATAAATAATAAAATCTTTCTTGGTCTAAATTGTGTCGGTCCTGAGTAGCATTATTGGGTCAAAGTCTTTTATAACATTACAAATTGGTGAGATGTCTTGCACTGGTGGGTGTATTGTTTAAGTTAAGAGCCGGAATTGAAACAGTGGATGAAGTTCGTTGGATATAGGGCAATTGACAAAAGAGTGCTAGGGTCTACTAGTTGGGAGTTGACGGACACTGTAAGAAGCATTGACAACGTGAAAGACACGCAAAAATGTTTTCAATTTCATGTTCGAAGAATAGGATAAGATAGAATAGGATCAAGGACCACATGTATATACTATTACTATGTCGTTTTCAATGCTCTGTGCTTGTAATTTATTACTTTTTATAAAGCCATTGAGGCCTATACGCCTATACTCTCAGGCCCCCACTGGAATACACTGGCTGGCAATTTGGGCTGGATGAATGAAAATGAAAAGACATCATTCTGAATAATTGCTTGCCACCTACCCTCCAATTGAACCAAAAGCTCAACTTGTTTGGACCTAAACAATTGGGAGAGTCTGAAAAATCTAAAAGAGGGAATGTCGAGTGACGGCCCATACAAAAATCCTCTCATGGATTCAGTATAAAAGTTTAGAGATTTGAGTTTTAATAATAAGTTTATGAGTTTTTTTTTTTGGATGATTGAAGGAAAATTTATTAGAAAATTTGTTTTGCACAAATGTTTTATTTTTACACAGATGTTTTATTTCTAACTTTAAAACAAAGAATAATCGATATAGATACTCCAGATTGATGAATTTCACTAATTTTTTTTAAATCTCATAAAAATTATTATATTTTGTGAAAATTTTAAAATTATTTCTTATATTATTTTTTATTAATTTTGTCTTAATTAACATTTATGAATCATTAGAAAATTATCATAACTTTAATAGTTGTTGAATAAATTAAACGGGTTTTGAGGGAGATAAAGTGTGAGCAATAAGACCTAATGAGCTACCACAGAATTGTGAATTAACCAAACTTTTTAACGTGATTCTCAAGTCCATCAAAATGTCGAAATAAGTGGGGATTTAGTACTCGAATTCCTCTATACAAGAACAAAGGAGACATCCAATACTATAATAACTATAGAGGCATCAGACTACATAGTTATAACATAAAATTATGAAAGAAGGTGATTGAGAAGTGAATGAGAAATGGTGCATTATCTTGGAGAACCAATTTGGTTTCATGCTATAGGAAGGTCCATGACCGAAGCTATACTCCTCTTTGGAAGATCAATGAAATATTATAGAGAAAGACAACGAGAACTCAACATAAATTTTATTGACTAAGAGAATGATTATGACAGGGTACCTAGGAAAGTCATGTGGAGATATTTAAAAGTTAAGAGAGTTCTTATAACCTATATACAATTTATTAGGGATACCTATGAAAGTATCTAGATTAGAGTAAGGACGACATGGGAAGATTCGTAACATTTCTCTATCAATATCGGGCTACACCAAGGTTCTTCGTTGAGCTCCTTCCTATTTGCATTAGTAATGGATGAACTCATCATGAATATCCAAGAAGATGTGCCTTGATATATGTTGTTTGCTTATGACATTATTTTAATAGATGAGATAAATGAGAGTATCAATGTCAACCTAAAACTTTAGAGAGATACAATAAAGTCAAAGGAATTTAAATTAAGCAGAACTAAGAGTGCAAATTTTTAAGTCGTAGGGTGACATCTAAGGTAGAGATAAAGATTGATTTAGAAGTTACATTGTAGAAAGATTATTTTAAGTACCTTTGAGCCATCATGTAACACCCTAAATTAGGGGTTAGCAGATTAAGCAAATTTAGTCCGATTTATGTTCTGTCTCTTTGATATTTTGG
>JANZLD010000005.1:9142399-9156543 GCA_026413575.1 Erythroxylum carthagenense | reverse complement strand
GTTTATTTGGGCCTGTACATATTCTTTGGATTTGTTTCTGGAAAGTCTGAGATGTATTATATGTGTGTTAAACTTAGCTTTTAAAACAATGCATATGATTTTGTTTGTTCTGTCTTGGGTGGCATCCATGTATCCTCCCAGGGGGTATTTGGGTGTTACACATCATCCAAAGCAATAGTGAAATAAATAAAGACATAATTTATTGTATCAAATCAGAGTGACTTAAATGGAAGGGTGTATCATGAGATTTATTTGAAAAAAAGACCACTCAAGTTAAAAAGTAAATTTTATCATTTAGTAATTAGGCCAATCATATTCTATAGGATTTGACCCATTAAACATGTGCATAGTTATAAGTTAATGATAGTGGAGATGATGATGTTTCTTAAGATGTGTAACTTTACAAGAAGAAATAAGGTCAAGAATGTTGTGGTAAGATATAAATTAACAATGACTAACTTTGATGATAAATTAAGGAAAACAAAGTTGAGGTAGTTCGAACAAGTTAAAAGAAAACATCCTAATGTCTTAATAAGAAGATGTGAGAATATTGTAATTAAGGATTATAGGAGAAGAAAAGAAAGAGCTAAGAAAAATTGAGAAGGAGGTAATTATGAATGATATGACTCTTTTAAAACGTATCGAGGACTTGAATCTAAATAGAAAATTTTGACGAAATAGGATACGAGTTAAAGATCTTTTATAAAGAGGTTGTTCTTTTTTTCATAGATCTTTTGAGCCTTTTATTTTGATTTTTTATCTTCTCTCTTTTGATTGCTTGTCTGTTTTATTTTTTTGTCTATTTATTTGCCTACTTATTTAATTTTTATTTTTATCTTTATTTTATATTATTCATATTTCTTTATCTTTATCTTTTTTTAAAAAAAATTGGATTTCTTTATTCTTATTTTATATTATTGTTATTTTTTTATACAATTATTTGTTTATAATTTTGACTTATCTTTTTTTAGAAACAATATCTTTTCATTTAAGGATAAAGTTGGATACTTCTAAACCTAATCAATCGATACTTGATTAACAATATCTGATTCCGTGCTAGTGGATCAGCGGATCTCTACATGAAACTCGTGGACATTTTCTTTTTGGTTTAGAGGGGCTTAAGTTATTCAAAATTAACTCGCAGTATCACGAAATATGGTTCGACCTAACAACCTCAGATCTCGAGGAAGTCAATGCATCGTTTCTGTTTTTCGTTTCTTTTTTTGTTGGTCGGCAAAATTGAAAGAACCTATATCATGTTGCGTTGTGACTTGTGACAAAGAGGACTCTCACTTGCAAGTCATCTACTCGCTGGTCGCCTAGTGTTGTGAAGCAGTATCAGGGCAAAATCCCAGAGCCAAATTGTTCTGTTTCTATATCGTCAGAGGCTGATAAAACTAGTCAAGTCGGGTGTGTTATTCATTCATAACTTGTTTTATGGATTTCTTGTGAATTACAATTCTTGCTTGTACGCAGAAGTCAAATACTTATGGGACTATTTAATGCATTATATATATATCTTTAACATGTTTTAATATTTGCTTGCTCGCAGTTGTCCGATCATCTTCCAATAATGTTTTTGGCTTGTTATATGCGTTGTCTTCATTTCCACGGAATCTGTGAACAGGTATAGAGATTTTCGTGCAAGTTTAGATTTTGTCGAATGGTTTTTGTATTTGATTCACGAGAGAACTTGGTGAAAAGTTGGAAAGCAAATCCTTGCGTTGCTTCAGCGGCCTTATTTTGAGAATTCCTGATACCTGCATCTTTACTTTGCGGTAAGTATGTTCCACTTGGTCTGTTTCTTATTCTGATGCCATTGATCGGGCATGAACAAATGAATGTTAAAATATGTTGAATTTTTGTTTTATGGATTTGATTTATAATGAATTTGGGACCTTTGAATGCATCAAAGCAATTGCATATTTGACGAATATATCACTTCCCAAATCTTTCCTTTTCCTAGTGCTTCTTTTTCTTTCAGAAACTTGTTGATGATGTTTAGTTATTGAGTTGAGGCTAACAGGATTACAAAAGGTTCACAAGAGGCAGAGCACTACTATCTGTCTGCCCTGGAAGTGACAGACGAGCTAACAAGGAACAAGCTTTCTTAGTAAGTGAGCCATTACACACATCTGTGAATTTATCCATCAGTATAAGAAGGTATAATTCGTCTTTTATAATCTTTTTTTGTTTTAAAGATGGAGGAAAGACCATGGTGGTTGGAAAGTCTCCGAGGGTGGTCGTATGCGACCTACGAAATATTAATTCAAAGACTACAATCTAGGCATCTGAAAAATCCATTGCCTTTACCTCCACTCGACGATGTTACATGTATTGTCACTGGATCAACTAGTGGGATTGGGCTTGAAATAGCCAAGCAATTGGCTTTGTCCAGGGCGCATGTTGTTATGGCAGTTCGAAATAAACCTGCGGCCTGCGATTTGATTCAGAAATGGCAGCAGGAATTCAGTGACCTGAATATGGAGGTGATGGAGCTGGATCTTCTATCTCTGAAATCTGTTGTCAACTTTGCTAAGGCATGGAATATGCGTTCAAAACCTTTACAAGTTCTTATCAACAATGCAGGAATTTTTTCTATTGGACAGTCAATAAAGTTCTCAAAAGATGGCTATGAATCACACATTCAAATAAACCATTTAGGTCCTGCATTGCTTTCTATCTTGCTTTTGCCATCCCTGGCAAAGAGCTCTCCAAGCAGAATTGTTAACGTAAACTCAATAATGCATTGTATGGGTGTTGTTGACCCAAATGACTTGAACTTTACCAAGGAGCAACACAACTTTAAAAGTGCAAAGGCGTATTCAAGTAGTAAGCTCGCGCAGATCATGTTCAGCAGCATACTACAGCAATGGTTACCCCCAGAAATTGACATTAGTATAGTCTGTGTATCCCCTGGAGTTGCTCATACGAATGTCATTAGGGATTTACCTAAGCCAATGCAGGTTGGTTATCATTTGATTCCATATTTTCTTTTAACTGCCCAAGAAGGTGCGAGAAGTGCACTTTATGCAGCAACCGATCCACAAATTCCAGATTACTGTAGGTCACTGAAGACCAAGGAGAGGCCTCTTTGTGCTTATGTTTCATGTGACTGTCGATTTGTTAATCCATCCAAAAAAGCAGAAAACTTGACAATTGCTGAAGAAGTGTGGGAAAGGACATTAGATATGGTCGGTCTTCCTGTTGATGCTGTGGACAAAATACTACAGGGCAAAGAAGTCTGGTGCCAATTCCAGGATGATTGAAGGTGTAATACTGTGCTCCCAAACTGTTGTAATCTCTTGAATTTTGCATTGGTGAATGATGACCCTGACAGTTCGTTGATTGTGACATACATCATTTCTTTTAGACAACCTGTTTGTCCAATTTGAATCCCATACTATAAATCGCAGTTACAAAGCATTTTCCTCGATAATCTTGAGTCTTAAACAAAATAGGAAGAGCACTAACTTGAATTAGATTTCCTTTCATCTGTCGTTGCCTTTGTTCCTTTGCTCTTTATGTATTGGAACAAAGGAAGAACAAACTTCTTCCTATGATATTTAAACAGATGCAATTTGTACAATAAGTACACTTATCCTTCTCATATCTTAAAGATTCAAAGGCAAGAGCTTCAAAAGATCTTTAAAAGATCAGGAATTCATAAAAGGGTATACTTCAAATCTAATAAAACAGCTGGCTGTAAGTAAACGACCTCCTGCATTTTTATGACGCCACTTCCTAAGCTTACGACTCGAAAATTAAAGACAAACTTGCAACCAGAGGCATAAACATCCTTAGTGCATTGAGACAACCCTTGAATCTTCACAGAACGTCCTACCTCTATCTATCCGGGTTCATATAAGTCGTAGAGCTTGTGACAGCTTCTTAGATGAGCTTCCGAGATAATCGAATTTTCTTTCGTCTGAACCTTACGGGTGCCTTCGCGCGTTGAGGGTTACACAAGTAGTAGTAGTTTTCCACAGCTTGTCCAAAGTTGTTCGAGATGAAGTACCTCAACATACAATTGTCGTACCAGATGAATGCTGCTTGGCTGGAAGGACAACGTTTATATGGATCTCGCTGCCTCCTGGTTTCTAACTTTAGCTGTACACATGGCACGGCCTAAACATGGTTTGATATTGGACCATTTTGGCCAAGCGAATGTTGAGAAAATGAACCGAACCATTGGTGCAGAAGAGGATAATGAACTGAACCATCTTCAGGTTCGATTCAAAACCATCGTTGGTTGTATAGTTAACTAGAGTCATTGGAGCACATATAGTTGATGGAATCAACTCCAATGACTGTCTGAAGAAGTAGAGTAGATGACAGGAGGCAGAAAGTGTTTGTAAACTCTGAAAAACACTTGCTTTCAAGGAAGGTGATTGCATACATGCCTAAAGGCATATCTACATAAGCTATGGAACTCTCCATGTCGTATTTCGGTAGATGCTGGACACTAGTTTGCTATCCGAACATAAATGTCGTTTAAAGGTACAAAAGAATGAGGTGAGATTTTAACCTCTTTTAAAGTCAATAATAGCAATGAAGCATTTCACCGTAGAAAAATAGAGTTAATGATCGAACTAACAGTCGTCTAACTCTAGTAATTTAACTCTCTTCAACTTTTGTGAAACTCGAATTTTTTAATGGAGTATGCAAATGGTCTATCTTCATCCAACAAATTTCTTATAGGATTTGGAGTAATAATATGCATAAATTTTATCCTTAATCTAGAATATGATATTAGAATAACAATCTAGGATATTACAAATGCTTGGCAGCCTGAAGTCCAGCTCCCAACTGGGCTAACTCAATCTAGCCCTCGTCGACATGGCTTTGATCTTCTTTGTGTTGGGTATCTCCCTAAATCTCAAATATTAACTTTGTGAGTTTTGCAAGGGTGAGCTCTGTTTTACTTACAAGTAGTGGCGTACTAAAAAAAGAGTTCTTTGATTGACCCATAGGTGGTAGGTTTTGATGACTTATTAGAGAAACCAATTTTTGATGAGATAAATAGACTTTATCTTCTTTTTTTTCCATAGAGGCAGCGTTGTTGTAAAACCTAGAACAAAGGGGGAGAAAATGAGAAGTCTACTCCATTATTTTGACATGTGGGATGATAGCTATTTAGTGAGATAATCAAGGGGAAGTGGATCATCATCGACAGATATTTGGTGTTAGTATTTCTTAGGTTTGTAGAGAGTACTAAATTGATTAGGTTTTTCAATTTGTAGTATAATCTAGAGATAATTGTACTTATCGTTGAGACTATTATTATTAGTTGTTGATTATACTCTTGATTATTATAGTTGATTGATTTTAGCTCGTGGAGATTCGAACCATAGTTTTTCCCCTAATCGAGAGGGGTTTTTCACATAAATTACGTGTGCGTTGATTTAATTTCTTGCACTTTATTTCTCTTGCTATTATTGTTGTTGACGTTGTAGTAATTTTCTCCAATAAGTGGTATCAGAGTTGTGGTTGAAGGATCCTTGTGTAGGAAAAATTACTGCTTGTTTGATTTAGGGATGAATTAGTGTGAGAAGAGAACGGGTAAAAACAGTGCTTCCAAATTTTACGTTCCCTTGTTTGATGGGAAAATAAACTTTTGGGTGTGGAAGAGTACTATTAAAGATTTGTTGGTACAATAAGATTTATATGCGGCTTTGGAAGCGAACAAGCCGACAAGTTTGAATGATGTCAAGTGGGCATCGATGAAGAAGAAGGCGGTTAGTATGATTCAGCTGGCTATAGCTTCAGAGATCAATACAACTACTTGAGTGAGACGTATCCAAAAGCTTTGTTGGATAAGCTCCAAAATATGTATGCCTCCAAATCGTTGACTAACATCTTGTACCTGAGATATGAGTTGCATCAGGATGGAGGAGGGTACAACTTTACAGGACTGCATTAATTTGTTCAACCAACTAGTGGCCCAGTTAAAGAATGTGGATGAGAAGATTATCGATCAAGAACAAGCTCTCTTATCGTTGGCTTCAATACCCAAGTCCAACCGACCCATTATCATGACATTGCTTTTTGGTAGGGAGAACATTACACTAGATGAAGCTATGACTGTATTGAGGGAGAATGAAAGGATGATAACACATGTTGATGGAGGTTCTTCGGGTGATGGTGATCAAGCACTAGTTGTGAGGGAGTATGAGAGAGGGAGGAATCAAGAGAGAAGGGGAGATGATTCAAGGAGTAGATCGAAATCACGCATAAAAGACTTTAGTAACGTGGAGTGTTATTATAATAAGAAGTAAGGTCACATCCAAAGCCACTGTCCAAAGATTATGGAGGACTTGAAAACTCTCCATTTGATGTAAAAGAAGAAGGGCTAAAGTAGATGATGATGGTGATTCCGCTAATGTGGTAATAGGTGATGGTGATGATGATTTGTTATTAGTTACTGATGGTGAGGTGGTGAGGGGAAGGAGGGCCAAGAGATTTGAGTGTTGGATTCTGTCGAGTCGGCTCATATTTGTAGAGACCAGACCTTTTTTGGTACTTTGCGCCAAGATGGAGAGTATAACTACATCAACATGGTGGGTGATTAAAAATTGAAGGTCCAAGGCATGAGGACTCTGAGGATGAAGCTCGAAGATGGTATGACCCAAACCTTCCACAATGTGAGGTATGTGCCAAGTGCTCGTGCTAGCCTTATTTCCTTGGGTGAATTGATAAAGTATAAGCATAGATATGTTGATAAAGGGAGGTGGTGCAAAGTGTACCGTGATGCTCGCTTTGTGATGCAAGGAAGGAAGGCCGATAATAACATTTGCTATGTGGAGGGCCATTACATCTGGAGGGACAAGGTCGGGAAGAAGAAGGTTTGATTCTCGGATAAGGTGGAGGCGTTTGGTGATTTGGGTCAAGGGAGGAATATGTTGGGTATTTTCCTAAGTCCCAAATACTAGCTTTGTGAGTTTTGCAAGGGTGAGCTTTGTTTTACTTACAAGTGTTAGCCCACTAAGTAAAAAGTTCTTTGATTAGCCTATAAGTGGTGGGTTTTAGTGGTTTATTGGAGAAGCTAATTTATGATGAGATAAATAGACTTTACCCTTTTTTGCTATAGAGGGGGAGTTGCCACAAAAACCAGAACAGAGGAGGAGAAAAAGAGAAGTCTACTCCATTGTTTTGGCGTGGGAGACGACAACAATTTGGTAAGATAATCAAGAAGAAGCGGATTATCATCGATAGGTATTTGGTGTTGGTATCTTTTAAGTTTGTAGAGAGTACTAAACTGATTAGGTTTTTCAATTTGTACTAGAACCTAGAGATAATTGTACTTGTCTTTGAGACTATTATTGTTGATTGTCGATTGTACTTTTGATTATTATAGTGGATTGATTTTAGTTCGTGGAGATTCAAACCGTAGTTTTTTCCTAGTTGATAGGGGTTTTCCATGTAAATTGCATGTGTGTTGATTTAATTTCTTTCACTTTATTTCTATTGCTATTATTGTTGTTGAGGTTGTAGTAATTTTCCCCAACATTGGCCCTCTCCATTGCGCACTGTCAAATTCTTCATTTCCATCTTCGTCCATGAAGTCGTTCATCTTCGTCAAACTTTGACCTATCAAAATTAAGTCATCCACATATTACATCATTTACAAATTTCCTCATCCACAAAGCTTCGATCTTCATTCTTCAACAAACACCCATTCAACAAGTTATTTGATTTTGTAAATTATTACTTAAGGGAAGAGTTGACGCATGACAACGCACTGAGACAATGCACATGATACTATTGAAGATGAATTGTAATTGAGTAGTTAAAATTTTACGTAAGTGAGAAGTCGAGTTTGGGAGAAGACGAAAAACAACTAAATCAAAGAAAAGAAAAGAAGGTTGAACTTGAGTCTTAACTCTTAAGTTTAAAAATAATTTAAAAAGAAATCTAAATCCAACTTGAATAATCATCAACTTGAGTTAAACTTGTTTGCTTAGCTAGACCAAATCCAAATTATTTTGTTAATCCTAATCTATAGTTGTGGATATATCACAAGTGATACACATAAAGAGACATGAGCAAAACCTCCAAATGTAGTAGACGAATCAATTGTTAGTGATTTTGTTAATTGAAAAATTATTAATTATGAGTTTAAAAACTTGAGGGTAAAATTAAATTTGATCCAGATTAAAGACAATAAAGAAGCACAATAAAGAATTTGGTTAAATAGACTGAAGTTTAGTGAGAAAAAATGGCCCTAGTTAATTTGAACCAGTTATATATTGGGTCTGTGAAGAAGAGACTGAATAAGGTTACTATAAATAGTTGCTAAAATGTCTTGCTGCCTGCTGAAGTAAATTCGTAGACATTCAGTTTCTCTGACTAATTAGGAGGCCCATGTGTTAAGAAAGACATAAAAGACATGAATGATATAAGGATATACAACTTTTATAAACATCAATCGAAAGTTTTAGGAGCTCATACAAACGTTGAGAAACTTGTTCAAGTAGTTCAACAACTTGTTCATAGAGCAATGGATAGCAAAATACGTATTTTTCTCATTTTCTCCATTAATAAAAAGGGTCCATTATTAAAGCTCGTGTTATAACTAACACATGACATCAGAGCAATTCCATAATTGTATGAATTTAAATGGAGATTTTCGAATTTCTCCATAAGGAAATAAGAGAAATTAATATATTTTTCTTATATAAATGACATATTTGTTGTGAATTGATGTTGAATAAGCATTGCGTGGAAAAAGGGTTAAGATCAGACTTCAGGGTAATTTTTTTGACAAAAGAATACCAAAATTAAGCAAAAAAAGTTGTTGAAATTGAAAATCTCCCTTTTTGGTGACTGAAGGAACATCGTTGAAGAAATAGCTTGCTGCTTCTAGGATGTACTTAACATTTGGTGTGTGTGATACACGCCCACCGAATAGCTAGCGCATGAGGGAGCCACACATCGGATGGGTATTTGACATGTGGGACGCACAGGTCAGAAGCGATTGACTTGTCTACGTGTGACTACGCGTGTTGAACATGGGTCATTAGAGGCAGTGCTCATCTGTGTGCGTCAGGATCTGATGCGTGCAGTACACTCACTTACAACAACCTACAAGCATTGCTGACGTCAACACACTACTGGACAAAAAGACTCAAAATTTTCAAAATTCACAAAATGATCGCTTAAGTTATTTTAGGTCAATTTTTAGGATCTTGTGAATTTATAAAGTGATTTTTATTTTTCTAGATTTTTTACATTGGCAATAACTAAGATTTAACTTTAGAAAAATGAAATAAGGTTATAAAGCCATCATTGAGAGAATTTTCATGCATTTTACTTGAAATAACAGAGATACATATAGTTTTGGTATCTCGTATGATGTATTTATTGTTCAGTATCGTGAGATAATCATTTTGATTGAGATTTTTCTTGTAATAGATTCTGAAATAATGTTTGTTGATAATATGTTCAGTACTGATATGTGATAATGAGTTTATGCATAAGGATTTTGCATTTAAGAATGATATATTGTTACATATTATATGCCCATATAGAAGAATGTGAGGATAACATACAAGTGTGTCCCTTATGCTTGTGGATCTATTTAGGTACTAACGAGAATAAAGCCACCAAAGTGGCCTTTCGAGCTAGTATTTGAATTTTTTTGCTTGCATGTTTGAGGATGTCTTTAGTCTTATGTTTGGTTATTATGCTTAAAAGAGATGCAAATAGTTTTGGTATCTTATATAGTGTATTTATTATTCGTTATCGCATGATAATTACTTTGATTGAGATTTTCTTATGATAAATTCTGAAATAAAGTTTGTTGATAATGTGTTCAGTACTGATATGTAATAATAAGTTTATGCATGAAGATTTTGCATTTACAGATGGTATTTTGTCATATATTATATGCCTATATAAAAGAATGTGAGGATAATATACAGGTGTGTCCCCTATATTTGTGGATCTGTATATGTATTAATGAGAATGAAGTCACTGCAGTGGCCTTTCAAGTTAGTATTTGAATTATTTTGCTTGCATGTTTGTGGATGTCTTTGGTCTTGTTTTTTGGTTATTATTCCCACAAGTATTGGCCTTATGTGAGACTTTGAGATGTGTATAAAGAAAGCCATTGCTTAAGTGATCTATCTGCCCATTGTTGGTAGAATCATAAAAGTTAATAGTGTGCACTCTGATTTCTTTTATATGAAGGTCTTATCTATATGTATTATGTATTTAGCCCGTATGTGTTTCATGATATGCGTGATAAGATGCTCAGTATAGATACTATTTTACGGCTTTAAGTATCAATGCTATCCTACATTTGTACCAATCATTGACATTATCAATTATACAGTCACCTTATTTGCCAATAATAATAATGTCACAATTGAAACCCTTATTAATTTTAATTTTAAGAAATGGAAGCAAGATGTGGAATTTGCATTGGAGATAGTAGATATAACATGGCCATGGTCAAGGATAGGCTATTTGCACCTACATTTATCAGCTTAGAGGTAGAGAGAGTAGTATATACAACCTGGGAAAGGTCAAATAGGATGTGTTATTTGATTATAAAGAGATTCAGTCTAGACCGTCTGCAAATTGAACTTCTAGAAACAAACATTGCAAGAGATTTCCTCAATAACATCTCACAGAGATATAAGGTATCTTTTAATGTTGAAATAGGTACCTTATACTTTATACGATATATAGGAGCAAGGGGAGTGAGGAAGTACATAATTAAGATGGTCCAACTTCAGACTAAGCTGAGGGTGAAATATTTATTTTCCTGATGCTTATATAGTTCACCAAGCTCTAAATACGCTTCCATTTCACCAAGCTCTGAATACACTTCCATTAGAGTTTGGTATTATCGTTATCATAAATAATTCTTAAGCTAAAGCTTGGGACATAAATTCATTGATCAACCGTTGTGTTGCTGAAGAAAGAAGTTGAAGAATATGGCTCATACAAGTTTAGTTGTAACAAAGGGAAGGCAACGGTAAAGCCCCATAAATTTAAAGGTAAGAAATCTAAATTTCCTCCACATGTAGATGATGGACAATCTAAAGTCACTCAGTCACATAACATATAATTCACATTAACATCATTCACCTTTCATATTTCACATTCAATACAATTTAATCATTCATATTATGCATATGTAGTGCACATGAGACTCACTTTTTATTTGTTACTTTGTTGTGATCGAGTGCCCAAACTGTCCCGTATCCATTGGATACCGGGCTCATTACTAACTATCCCTTATTCGCTTGGAGGATACAAGGCTCATTTTACATAGTGAGCTTTAGGCTTTTAATCACTTTTGAGCTCGAGGCTCTTTTTCACTCGTTGAGTTTTGAGCTCTGAGCGGTGGCTACTCTGGTCACAATTGCCATTATGTTTCACGCATTCATGTAATGAAATGCATAACAATATTTAGTCGATTGAAAGTGCTCAATAACACACAATCATATTCGCTATCACATCTCATTCACATTGTCATCGGACCTTAGTTCGACATTCAACAATTAAGTTGCGAAAACACTTATTTCGTCAAATTCACATTCAAGGAGCACTTTAATATTTCATTCATACATCACATTCATCAGACCTCCTGTCCGGAAATCAACACAATCAATCACATTCTTATAGTCATTCAGTAGTCAATCAATACAAAAATTCAAAACAAAACAAACAATGAAATAAGACTATTCAGGTCTACTTATAGTACGCTCCAAATTAGCATTTGCCTCCAAATTCTAGAAACGCTTGAATACGGACATTTAACCTACATATCAAAATTATGCATACACACAATGTACACACATTAATAATTGCGCAATTATAAGCATTTATTTATGCACAAATGTATATACGGACTATGTACAATGCATGTTCTCGACGATCCCGAGTATATTATAAATTTCATATCTTATAAACATTCTCATTTTATAACTCAAATACTCGCCATTTCATTTTTAGCATTATTTGCTCTCATAAAAATCAAACTCTCATTCACTTTACCTTTATCTTGGTACTCATTACTCATTTCCTTTGAATCACAACCACAATCATATGAACCCCTTCATCTCTATTATACACATGTACTTGGCACTTTAATACCAACAATTCATTCACTATTGTTATTCTAACATTATATGATCATACAATATCCAAACTCTCATTGTTTCTTATAAATGCTCCAAAATTCCAGACCTTTTGGTCTATTTTCCATGACTAATTAGACAATGAAAATGAGGTAATTTGGCAAAACTTTCTTCTAATAACATGTTCCCTATTGTCTTAAGTTTCTAATAACACAAAGATAATTCAATTTAGTTCAATATTCCAAAATTTATACTCCAAATAATTTGGACCATTCCTTAACTATAACAGTATTCTATACCCAACTTCAAGTCAGATTATGGAACTATAAAGACAGAATTGGAATTTGATTTCTTCATAAAAATTGTAGCCCTATGTCTTTATTTTAATCTAAATTAAGAATAATTCTATTTAGATAACCACATAACAAGTTATGCCTAAAATACCGAAGCATGTTCTATGAAAATACTCCAGTTATCATTTTCCAGAACTCCTCATCAATTCCGTCCCAAATTCATCAATAAATCTCTCCAGAATGATTTCATATGGTTATAAATTTTGGTGAAGATGAAGATCAATGAGTTAAGAGTCCAATGGTTCAAGTCTCATGTCATTTAAAGGTCGAGAGAAGACGTTATGACCAAAAGAGTGAAGGATGTTCACATCAGTCCACTTCAGCAAGCATTCAATGTCACGTCGTGCTGATTCAAGTTGGATCAGAAAAGCCACGATCGTGGTTGTGCACGATTGTCCTTTTTCAGACTTCTCCAAAAAGTCATGATCGTGCAGAAACACAATCGTGCAACCCCTCTTTTTCTTCTCCAAATTCAAGTGTTGCAAAGCCTCTTCTTCTCCAAAACAGACCTTTGGGTCACACTTTCATTGCAATTTTGACAAGGAAAATGAAGGATTTAGGCAAAACACTCTTCCAAATAGTTTTTCTTTATGTATTAAGTTTCAAATTTCATTCAATTTGGTTTGATATTATGAAAGTTATACTAAAAACACTATAGACTGTTCCAAACCATGACAGAATCCTCAAACTCAACTTCGAGCTAAATTTTGAAACTCTTTGAGACAGAATTCAACTTCAATTTCTTCATGGAAAATATATCCATACGTCTCTAGTTTAATCTAAACTTAAAAGCATCCCATTTGGATGTCTATAGACCAAGATATGGAAAAAATCCAGATGCATATTTAGTGAAAACACTGCATTCGTACATTTTCTAACACTCTTTATCATCATTTTCATCTTAGTTAATCTCTTTTGCTTAGTCTATCACTTCTAGCCTATTTCCTCAATATTTCCTATTCATTCCTTCTTCCATTTTAGTTCAATTTTAATCATAAACAAATCATGGTCTATATTTGATCATTAACCCAAAAACAAAACATATACATGTACCCATTCATTATCAATTTTCTGCACATATATTTTACTCCTATATTACCATCTATCATCATATATGCTACTATTTAGACCATTCATGAAGAACAAAGCTTAACTTACATGTTTAGCTTCAAAGCTTCTTCAAATCTTTAAATAACCCTCGCCTCTAAACATCATCTGATTATCACCTTTTTAAGGTGGAATTGGTTGGGTTTTTTATCAACATAAAGAACAGGACAAAGTGTTGAAGTGGTAAGGTGAAGGATGATACAAAAGCTCAACCTTGATGGGTGGGTTATAAGAGCATCGTGTATGAGAGAAAAAGAGATGAAGAAGATGAGAGTATTTCGTGAAAATGAAAGACATGAAAAAATGAAGGTGGTCATTCCATAGATGTAAATAAATGTGGGTTAAAAATCTTGGTAAGCGTCATGACACATGTCACGACACTTACCACATAAAATAAATACTAATGCCTTTCACTTATGCTACTACATAACTCTTAATAATCAGTTCATTTGTCTTCCAAATTTCTACTTTAATTGTCTCCAAATTCTCAATATCATTTTCTCAATAAATCCAACGTCATCTATGAAATTTCTTCAATATCATTGAATTATTATTTCTATTTTCATTCATCAATTTATTTGCCAAGTGACAT
>JANZLD010000005.1:9076499-9088384 GCA_026413575.1 Erythroxylum carthagenense | reverse complement strand
TGAAGTGACCGATCGTAGCCCTCCCTTATTGTAGGATATGTATCGGGACGGCCCACGGACGTTCCGGTGCGTACTCTACGGTAAGGGGGCGCTACAGTTACTCTCCAAGGTTATCACAACGATTCCTTGTGCACGTGCACTCATGGAAAAGAGAATGGAGAATGCATAGCAGATGCTCAAGAAGTCAGGATGCAGACAACAAAAGTTTGTGTTTTGGAACACACGACAAAGAAGAAAGTCCTAGTATTTGTAAGCCAAGATTATAATAATTGAAGTATGATATCAGGAGAGATCAAACAATTGTAACAGTTGAGAAATTACAAAATCGAAGAGTTTAGGTTCAATTAATCTAAAATTCAAACTAGGTCCAAAAAGATAATCACATTAGCCGAAAACCTGCAAGTTGCACCAATGCGATCAAGATCGAACCTAATGGGTGGGCGGCGCGTGCCTGTGTGAGTGGTCTACTCACGCTCAACCAAAAGACCCAAATAACTCAGACAGGTAGGGAAAAATAATAACAATATAAAGAAGTATAAGGCTCCTTACCCAACCAATGTGAGACAAGCAAATGTTAGTGGAAGAAGAGACAATAATTAATAAAGAGAATGGTATAGAAGCTGCCATTATTCCAACAAAAGCAAAATTTTAAAGTCATAAGATCATTAATTGTTATTATTAAGATCCAAAACGTTTAGCTATCAATATAGTTTTTGTTTGCATCAAACACCCTAAATTTACTTTTTAAGAGACTAATATAAACGTTAAATAGTTTGTGTTTTGTTTATTGTTTTTGCACAATATTCTTAAAGCAAAACAATAGATTTTTAAAAAGAATTCCACTACAATTTTTTTTTTGGCGTCTATATCGACAATCCAAAAATCTAATCAAGAATTGAATTTTTTTAAGAAAAATTGTGATTTCATAACTCGTTTCCCATTGATATACTATAATCTTTACAATCATATATTAACTAAAAAATCATTTTAATTTCTGATCCATTAGAAACTTTATATACACACTTAAAACTCTCAGGGGAGAACTGATAGTTTAATATAAGAAAATAAAAAGTCTTTGTAAAGAGACAAATTAAAATAATAAAATAATAAGACATTATGCAAAATTAATAAGAAAAAATAAGTGTATACTTCCACATGTCATAAATTAATAGGCATATAAGCTAAATGATTATTTTATGAGACGATTCCATTACATATACGATAAAATGGTTCGGCAAATTAATAGAAAAATTATTTGATAATAGTCAAATTTAGAAAAGGAAACCCTTAGATATAATTAAGAATTTAAGATTAAAAGTGAGATTTCACTTTTAAATTGGGTTAAAAAGAAGGCGTTAACATTAACAAAAACCCCTTGCTTCTTACTTTTATCCGCTTCCTTTCTTGGCTTCAAACCGGCTCTAAATAATTGTTCAGTAAATTTTTTATAACCAATTTAACATGTTATATCTTAATTGATTAAACTCCTAAAGTACTTGTTTTAGAATCAGAGGACGTCTGGAAAAAACTTAATGATGCATAAACTTTAGACTGCTAATATATATCTTCCAAATTTGTAGATCTCCCACTAGTATTAGTTGATTAAGGAGAACAATCATCTTGGCCGTCCATTTTGTTTTCTGAAGGAAAAGTGGTATTCCTAAGCTGTCTTAATTCTTCCATTGGAAAGAAATTAACGCGAATTGATTTCTCTTTTTTCACTTAATTAAATTCGTACGTGTGTTTCAACTAATTAAAGAATGCTAATTAAGAACAATCCAACACAGAAGCATGATAAACACAAGAAAAAAAAACAAATTAAGACTAATTAGCATGGAGGAACGTGTTGGCTACAAAATGCATCAGCATCGATCAGCATGCACGCTACAGCTATTGCCTAGTTAATGTGCGTTCAGATATATATCAAAGGTAATCAAAGGAATCCAACAGTGAGGTTCAAATGGAGAATAACTATGATTAGTTATACCACCTTCGAGCTTGCAGATACAGATCATGTCCACACCAACGAAACTTGACAACGTATTTACAAACATTCCCGTTCCTTAAGGAATTTGTGTAGTATATAAGGGGGAGAACAGGTCCTTGGGAGGGAGACAGTACAGCTAATTACTTAAGGAGCTCCCTTCAATCCAATCCCGAGGGCTAAGAAGCGGCAAGAGCTGTGCCATCCCATGAATTTAGGCCATACTTAGCACTTGACAAGTGAGTGTGATAGAAGACGAATCAAATGAGAAAAATGTTAAGTTTGGCCTAGTGCATGGTGTGGTAGCAACTCTTCCGCATGGTTTGTCCACCCATTGGACTGAAGGGAGCTCCTTATCTTCCTCTCTCTCTCTCTCCATATATATATATATATATATAATATTTCGGAACAGTAAAGTAAATAAGAGTTTAATTTGCTAGAGATGGGCGACGTAGAATTTGATTTATATACTTTCTTGCCTGTGCTTTTGCTAGCTCGTCTATACATTAAATAAGTCATGGTTGTGCAGCTATTGAATATGCTTTCGTAGGGTTACGAAATTACCTATAAAGGTTGAAGCTTTGGAGTATAACTTTCTCGTTCTTTCAGGTTTAGTCGTCCCCCAGCGCGAGAAATGGCTCCCATGACAGAAGCTTGTCTAGGACATGGGAAAGAAATAGAACAGCTGTTTCTGCGATCGATCGGGAACAACACATTTGCGTATGAGTTCAACTAATTGCATATCATCTTAATTACGTGAGCCATCAATTTTCAGCTAATTAATTCACCAAAGGGGTAGGTTAATCTTTTCAATCTATAATCGTTATACGTTTTGAATATTCTGATAGTTTATTTCTTCCAATTAAAGGAGACCATTGATTTCTATTTTCATACATATATAAAAATACTTGATTGCTATTACTACCACCTAGTTAATTCAAATATTCTATATCCCACTTGGTTTAATTAGAATTTTATAACCTCTGACAAACATTTTTTCAATCCTCCTTTGCACTACTGTATACAATCTTTGTTATGAGAGGAATACATGTACATTCAAAGATGAAGTTAAAGATGTGGGCAGTTTGTACTCCAGAGCAATCTTTCAAGCTATAGAACATCTCAGCTCGAACACTATTAGGAGGTAATCATAGTAGTTATTTTCACTAATATTTTTACTGCAAGTCTGTCACTTCAGGTTAATAGGCTCTTGGTCTCTAAAGTAGAAGTAGAAATAGATGTAGAAACATTATTGTTTAAAATTACAAATCAAGTTGTTAGTTTTCAAACAAGATCAAGAGAGGGTTTCAAAACCCCTTCAGTAAAGCATAGAGGAATTAGCTTAAGGAAATCTCATTGTTTCAAAACAACAAGGAAGGAAAGAATGGTGGGGAGTAGACAACGGCGGAGCTACACCACTGGGCCCCCCAAAGTTATATATATATATATATATATATATATATAGCCTAAATATTAATTTTTTTAAATTTTGAAAAGCCCATATCGGAATTATTTAAGAGTTTGGTGCACTGGGCTTCTCAAAATTTAAAAAAATTAATATTTAGGCCCTTCCATATTAAATTTTTGGCTCCGTCACTGGGAATAGATAAGAACAAATCCTAGAAGCAGATCAAGGATCTCTACCGATGGATGGAAGGAAAGAATTATTAAAGCTCCTATCAATATAGATACGAGAGAGATGGCAAGTTAGCAGTGTTCTAGGAATTCCAAAGAACACCAGTCTCCTTTATTTTGTGTTGATTGTTGAAGAGATTTGCTACTATATTTTGCTGCATTTGCAGTTGGATTTATTGTTGGTAATTTGTGTTTCTATCTAGTTAGCAAGCGCTATTAGCTTTTTGGTAGAAAGATTGTATAGTATTTGGAGGTTGTGTTATGAAGTAAGAAAGTAGGTTGTAAGTATGCAATAGGTTCCATTGGCTCTCCCTTTGGTAGTTTGGAGATTCATATATAAGAATCTCAAGTTATGTACATAACTTTTATTTTGGATAAAGTTTTTTTGATTTACCAAAACAAATATTTTTATAATTTTCAATTGATAGAAGGATAATTATGGTCTTTGTAATTGACTACAATAATACAAGGGATAATATTAAAAAAATAAAAATCCATTATATTATAGTTTTGTTGTTGTTGTGATATGTGGATTTGAATCCATTGTATCATAAGTAATTATTGATATTGAAGATCCTTATGTTATGTTCAGCAATTAAATTAAATATGACTCAATCAAAGCAAAATTTTTAATAAAAATTAAAAGTGACAGAAGAAATATAAGGTTAATTTTTTATATTTATACTTTTACCCAACACAGGTAAAAATGATTAATCCCAACTTAAAAATAATAATTAGTGCACCGTCATGAGAGCACAAGTTTAGTTAATTTTGTGTATAATATAAATAACTATTTGGTTTGAAATTAATAACTCGTTCCTGGCTCTTATAATAGTTTAAGTTCGTATACATTAAAGTTGCAATAAAAGTTAAAATTATTGCAAAAAGGAAATCAGTAATGAAGATAAAGCAAAGTTTCAAATGGAAGAGGACTTTTCTCAAATAAGGCAATCTTAGTGTGGAACGCTTATGGTTGTTTCTTTTCGTTGTCTATCTTACAGACAACTATATTGCCTTACTTAGGGAATTTTTTGGTCATATTGTAATATGATGGTAGGCTTAATGTCTTGAACTCATTGTAATGTTGATATAATTTTAACTATAATTAAAATTCTTTTTTATTTTTCAAAAAAAGTTAAAATTATTAAAATAATTCTTACCAATGAAAATTTTCCAATAGAATACCTGGTGACTAATATTCTAATAAAAATAGTTTACGTGTAAAAATAATTTGATCTTAACAACTGGATGAAAATAATTACTCTTATTATGAGAGATAAAACTCTAATATTTAAAATTTGAATCTTACATAAAGAAAGAAAAACAATAAAGTATCATCACCATTCAAAATTATATTCCTGTCATATTTGCAAGATTATCTTCATACCACTCCGATATTAAAAATTAGTGCATCTTATTTGAAGAATTTGTTTTTATTGTTTTGTTTGTTTACTACGTCAAATAATTTCCTAGTTTTATGGGAGACTTAGTCAAGGAAGCACCAGATGCCAGTGATGAAGCATGGTCAAGTGATGCTAGTTGAAGGTGGCGTAACTATTGCCCTGTTGGCAGTAAGTATCGCTTGAAGGTGGTGAAGTCCTAGGTGATACAAAGGTCACCTTGAGATTCGAACTTTCACCGAAGTTGATCGCCAATACCTTTTAAATGACAATCTCACTTAGGTCCGCTTAAGTAAGACTTCAGCCTTCAACAACTGTTGAGGTGTTTACCTCGCACCGTAGAAGAAACAATGCTACAAAGACAATAAGAAAATAAAGGCAACCAGAAAACAAGAGAGATACGATAAAATTAACCTAACTTTCCCTCAAAAGAATACAAGGAATGCTCTCTTTAACTGAATGAGGAGAGCAAAACTCTAAAGAGATATATATAGGCATTCTAACTTAGAAGCCAAGTTACATTTAGAATCTCACTTAAACTGAACTACCTAAGATCGTGCTAAGATCATGTCTATCTCTATCAGATTAAATCACGTGGACCAATTAAATGACACCCCCATCTAAGTAAGACTCTAACTGATAAGATAGAATCTACAAGATAATAGAAAGATAGAGTTTACATTCAAATAGGAAACTATCATTCTTATCCTTGAAGATCTCCACTATCTTTAGATGTTGAGTCCCACTATAACTCTAACTCCTAGTTGTCGCCACATCTTTTAAGATCTCCCAATGATCTCTATCTGCTAATGATGTAGTGTGATTTTGCAAAGCTCACATAGCACACTAGCCTAATCTAATGCTTCCCACAACAAATTCACTAGTCGTGGTCCATTCAATCAAGCATGGGCTAAGTCTTTTGTCTATCAAGTCCTTAGCTTATGTCGAATCAATCTTCACAAGGTCCGAGACTCTACTAAAATTTGTACCAAGTCCGATCCCACTCTCTCATATTTGGCTTAGTGTTTTCGTATGCCTTCCTTGTGTGTGTAATCCAACTAACCTTCCTCTTAAGGTGCATTGTGAAGGTCACTGAAAAGTACTACGAAGTTTAAGAGTCTAATACTACACTAGCTCGATAGTCTGCTAGCGAGTTAGAGGAGACCTACTTCTAGCAATTGGGACAGTGTAATAACGAACAAGTGGACTAGCAGTGGCTACAACTTTGCTTGTGGACGATGGCAGTAGAAGTTAGGGTTTCATCCTTAGTGAATTAGGGTTTTTGATAAATGAAGAAAAAGGGTGTTTGGAAACAAGTTTAACAAAGGGTGCGATTGAAAATAAGGGTTATAATAGCAGTGTTTGGCAGCAAGGATAAAGGCATCCTAATTATGAAATAAAACTATTCTAATGCTAGAATAGTTAGTGTTTGAACACAAGATTAGCTTGTTCTTGCTTGGGAATAAGGTATCTTAATTTAGAGTAAGGCTTGTTTGGTGATAGGATTAATATAATCCTAGCAAACTTGATTCCAAATATAAATTTAAAATCATTTTAAAATTAAAATTAAAAATTAAAAATAGATTAATTATTTTTCTTAATATGATTAAGATTAAAAATTAAATTGTTTCCTGATTAATTTTATAAAAGTAGTTTCTAAAATTATAAGTAGATTGAAATTAATTAATTAAACACCTTGAAATTAAAAATAAGTGTTTTGAAGTAATTAAGGAAATTTTTTCTTAATTAAATTTATTTATTTCAATTTGATTGAGACAAATTAAATTTATGACTTTATTTGTTTAGAGAATTATTATTAAATTTATTTAGAAATTGTTTCTTTATTTATAAATAATAATTTGATGACTTCTTGATTAAATTTGAAAAGTGTCTTCATTTGTCAATTAAGAAAAATGAGATTTCTTTAATATTTTTAAAAATAGTTGTTCTAATTTATTAAAGAAAGGTTTGCCAATTAACTAAGAAATAAATCTCTAAATTAATAATATAAATTACTTTCTTAATTAAATGAAAAGTTTTTTATTTAATTTTGAAAATAGTTTCTTTTAAATATTATAAAATAGTTTTCTAATTAAGGAAAAATAATTTCTAATGAGATTATAAATATATTTTTAATTGAATTAGAATGTTTTAACTGTTAAAATTTTAAAAAGGAGTTTTTTCTAAATTATGAGAAGTAAGAAATATAATTAGAAATTTGTTTTCAATTGAATTTTGTTAAAGGAGTCAACAAAATGGTTTCCAATTGGATTTGAAAATTGTTTTCAATTCAAATTAAATTTCTATTTAGAATAAGAATTTAGTTTATTTAGCAATCAATAAGTTTAACCTAATTTAATTTTTCCAGGGAGTTGGAAATAGTATTTTATATTATGAAGATCAATAACTAGAATCAAACAAAGCTTGATATTTTATGCATATAATTTGATTATGAGTGCATAAGTTGTATACTTCATTTATATGTTTGATGTATATATCCAAAATTCATGCATTCATTGAGTCAGGTCCGAGAATATAGAGCCCTCTAGAACTAGAATCAACATCTTAAAGGATAACTTTGCGGGAATATACGGATTAGTATCCACTCTCTTCCTAGGAGCAAAAGCCAGAGATTTGTTAGCTATGTGATATTATTACATGTAATTTTATTTGACGAGAAAAACAAAATTAAATCCCTCGTTAAAAATATTAAAAACATGTTTTGAACATGATTTTTGCCTTCCATTGTTATAAGAATAAATTAGAGTTCTATTTATTGTTAGACTTGTTAAGCAAACTTAAGACTACTTTAACCCCAATACGTTTAATTTTATAACAATGGGTCCTACTTAAGTAAATTTGTGTGAATTGGATAAGCAAACTCATGATCACATGAATTTAAAGGCAAGGTTAGGAATAACATGTAAAATATGTTTTAGGCAAGAGTTGTCACCTAGCAGATTTAAGAGTAACATGAGTTGTGATTGATATCTAATTTTAAGTTAAGTTTGTTTGTTGAGCAAACTCAAGATCAACTAAATTTGAATGTGATCCTAGCCTATTAAAAGAATAAAATAATCTTTCCGAATAATAGTGAGGGCTATCATTTTAAATAAAATAATGTGGTAACCAAATATACTATTAAATTCCTAATCTTATTTGGTGGTCATGACATATAACCAATACTTTTTTTTCTTACATTTATACTTTTTTTGGGTAGAATTTACCTTATTTAGTATTGTTGATACTAAGTTAATGAAGATTTCTTAGACATAGATTAAGTTTGAGAAGAGTTCTCAAAGTTTGATAGAAAAGTTGTATGTCTATTATACAATGTTGCTATTGATTACAATTGAGGAATTGGTGTTAAAGTTTTAAAGATATGTCAATATCATATAGATGATAAAATGACATGTTGAGTTGGCCGATGTCTCATAAACTTTGATGGCATCATGTAAGATGTATATCAACATCATGATAGTAAGATGTAATAGGTTTCTTCAAGTTGAGCTATGAATATCAACTAAAGGCTTTGTTATAATATGATAATATGTCATAAGAATAAAATGATTGCATGTCTTTTCTTGCCTATACGAGATATCATATAGATCATATGTATTTATAGTTCATGCTTATGACTATTTGATACTGAATTTAGATTTAACATTTCTATCATATTTAAGGCAAGATAAGAAATAAATTGTTGAGTAAAAGTAGTTGATCTAAGTTTATGCAAATATTTTGTATAAGTTGGATCGAAGAAGACTTATGTTTAATATAAGCGGCCATAATACAAAGTTAAATATTAAGACAATATTTTATGTTGTATTGGTTAAATCAAAGTAATGAGAATCATAATGTTACATACAACAATATATGTATCCTTTTGGTTATGAATTGTATGCAACTTCTGACACCTATTAGGTTGAAGAATAACCAAATCAACCTTTGGTGAAATGATGATAATTGTATTAAATTGTTAAATTTATACATGTGATGTGTTGGATGGAATAACAATTCATAAAAGGACGATTGTAATATTTCATTAGCAATATCAATGACTTTATGTGATATAGTCATATCTTTTAAATGAAATACTGATTTAAAATTTTGAAAAGTTCGAATCATTTAATCCTAAGTAGAAATTAAACATTGAGAATGTTGAAGTACATCGATGAAATCGATATGGTGAGTTTTAAATTTTTGGTTATTTATAAGGAATGAGATTCTTTAGTGAACATCTCCATAACTAAATTCATAAAAATATAATTTTATGTAAGGAGGAAAGTACAATATAACATATTATATGATGCATTATTTATTTCTTCTATAGTGATGCCTAGTACAATGACTTACCTTTAATGGTTCCTATTGGATCAATTAGTAAGATTTCATGTTAGATATGGAATGCTAAGAGTTTGAAAGAGTCAAAGTTAATAATTTAAGGATGTAATGCTTATTTAAAACATGTATTATACTCTAAGTTTAGAACTAAATTAGATAATAAAAGGTTATGAGATTTCTAAAAGTTAGATATAATAGTACAAACTTATTGAAATTTTTTTTTATTTCCATGTATACTTATAGAAGAATGGTTCTCAAGATAAGTAGTAGAACTAAGATGAAATTCAAAATTTTCAAATCTTATGACATTACATTCAGTTGGAACTAGTGCCTTTGTTGATACATTATATGTATAGTTAAAAGGTTACTAGACATTAAAAAATTCACTTTCCATTGTAATTTTCAATTATTAAAAATATAATTGTCTCATAATAACTCTTATTAGATATGAAAATGTTACAACTTCATTATGGGAATTAGATATATAGAGATAGATTGGAATTTGATTACCTATTCTAAGTCCAAGTCTATAGATAATGTACTAAAGATGTTTATTATTTGAGATATTTAATATTTGTGAAGTATTAAAGATACCTATTATTCTATGTATGAGTTGATATTTAAGTTCGATGTTATATGGATATTAACTTTAAAAGTAAATCCTAATTAAGCTCTATTTTACTTAAAACAATATCGTTTTAAGATTGGAAAGGTTCTAATGTAGAAATGGTTGCTAATTAAGCCATAATACATTTTTATTTAGTGGAAATGTTTAATTGGATCAATTAGTTCTTTAATGAACTTGATATAGTTCCTTACATTGTTCAAAATAGTAATGTCCTGTGAAAAATTATAGCCATTAGGTATGTAAAAGGAGCCAAGGTCTCATCAAAGATCCAAAGATATATTTAGGCAATTTTTATTATTTATGATGATAATTAAGATGAAAGTTGTAAGATTTAAGCAAATGCTCACAATAGAGAATCTTATAAAATTCTCTTGTTAGGCCATTATCTCAACAGTAGCATGATCATCATATAATGATATGGTATAAGATAAACGATTAGCTTAGTATAAGTGGGAGATTGTTGGTTTATGCCTTACAACCAATCAATTGGTTGTAGTTTAGTGACAAAATAATTTAAATGTATTCTTTGTCTTATACATATTTAATTGTTTATAATAAAGTATATGGAATAGTTATACATTACAAATAAAATTATGATGAGATTATAAGTATAAGATTTGTATTGCATTTATGCATTATTCCTAAATTATTTCTAGTTATCGTTCTATTAAGACTGGACATTAATAGAACGTAAAAGGACTAACACACGTTATGTTTTTCCTTATGAAGTAGTCGGTCACATAAACTAAAATATGGAGATCCTTAAACAAACATATAGGTGTTTATTAGAAAACAAGCCCACTAAACTAACCCCATATGAGAAATACATTTGAAATATTACTTGTATGTCTATGAAAATTCTCATTGTGATGATTGTATAAGTGATCATTTGACTTGAGATCTCCAAAGTTATCTTATATAAAGATTACTATGTTTTGATACTACTTATGACCTATTCTAGTCAATGATAGCTCAGTTGGTAGTCATTGGATATAGCATGAACTATATGAAGGTAGTTGAGTGATCGACATAGGATTCATCATCATAAAGAAATTAAGAAGAATATTCTGTTATTCTCGATTGGTATTGATTCGAGAAATCCTTAGCTAAGGTAGAATAAAGTTTTGTAAATAGTTTACAAATATCATTAATTGAATCAATAGTTAATGATGGAGAGCTAATATGGTATGATTTAAAATAGAGTAGACATTAATTCTATGCTTTATATTTAATTAGAACATTGTATAATGCAATGATTGAATTATATGATAAAATCATTTATAGAAAGGATAGTCAAAATTACTTTGACATTTCTAATAGGTTTTAATGATATATTGCTAGATGCTAATCTTGATTTATGGATATAAATAATTTAGTTAGAGAATTAAAGGAGTTTAATTTATCTAATACTAAATATAATTTAGGGTTATAATAGGAACCTAATGGGTCACACATAAAAAATGAATTAAAGAGAAAAGATATTTTAATCAAATTGGACTTGACTGTAAAGTTTGAAAAACTTTAATATTAAATGTGAGATATTTAATAAGTAAGGATCAATATGAGATATTGGATCTTATTAGGCAATAATTGGTATTTAATTAGAATTATTTATAGTTTTAATTAAAGTTTAATTGAAACTAGAATTTAATTTTAATTAAAGTTTAATTAAAGCTAGAATTTAATTTCAATTAAATTATTAAAATGTCTAGCACTCCTTGCCTAAGCCTCTCTATAACAGTTACAAAGTTCTCTCAACTTATTCAGTGAATATCCTTAAAGGTCAAACACTTGTGTAACATCCCGTTACTGTTAGTAAGGGCATTATGGTAATATTGGGACTGACTGATAGGCTTTACTGTATTTACTGACTGAGCTCGTTACTGGCCTCTAA
>JANZLD010000005.1:8984498-8997338 GCA_026413575.1 Erythroxylum carthagenense | reverse complement strand
TTAATTTGCCTCATGGTCTTATTGTTATCGATATCTTTTGGTTGATATTATTTAGACTAAGAAAGTCATACGAATATAGGAGTATAAGTCTATGGCTGGACCATTGGTAATGATTAGTTCTCTGCAACTATTTGAGGTGTAGTATTTTAAGGATTTATCCTTAAAGACTAGGTCCTGTAAATATTCTTTCTCCACAATTTGATGTGTATTGAATATGAGTTGTCATGTTATCATATATGTGTATTTATACTAATATAAAATGTATATTGTGTAAGTATGTCATTAGGCGTAGTGTGTCAATATGAAGATACATAGGAAGGTTGACTCTTCTCAACTTTCTTTTTCAAGTCAACTACTACCAACTTTGTAGTAGTGACTCCGAATAATATTGGTTGTAATATGTACTTTTAATTGTTTTCACTTGTATTTATACTTTAGCATATGCAATGTTATGATTTAGTATGTTAAGCATGCTAATATTATTATACTTTACTATGTTTGTACTTATGTGTGACACAGTAATAGTCAGGTTGTGATTTAAGAGTTTTGACTTTAAAGTTTTACGTGTCAGTTACGCATTCGAGTCATAATAGATAATTGGTGTACTAATCATGTCAATTAATCTATTGCCTGGTGAGTGGCTTCATCAACAATATCTGGAATATTTGGATTCTCAGGCATGGCGATCCATTCGGGCTCAATTGCATACATAGACCTGGTGCATCTTTTTAGATCTGGGGAGCCCACTTACATGGAAGATCTATATCATGGGCCTAGTGATGAAACATACTCGTGGGCTTTGATACCACACTTCAACCCAAAACCTTAAGGCATTAGGTTTATGAGTTCTTTCATCTTATATATCATTCACTAGCTCCATCTCTTTCTAATGTGGGATTCCTACTCACACTTGATATCTCAACAATCTCCCTCTCAAGTGTGAACTTTCACATTAGGCTTGGACTCTCCCTTAAGCGAAAGCCTTTTTGCTTAGTAGCTCGAATATATGGCGTCACTAAAAGCCCTTTTACTCTACTAGTTTGGGCCTATCAGGAGTCTCCTTACTCTTCTTCGTGGGGAGGCAACCACAAAATCCGATTACCATCTCTATACTCGTCCCTTATCGAAACTTGGCTCTGATAGCAATTGTTGAGAATTTAGACCTCCCGAACTCACACCCAAAGATATTTGATAAACAAAAATATCATAAAATAATAACACAAGAGAATTTATGCGGAAACTCCTAAACCGGAGAAAAACCACGGACACCAAAAAGAAAATCTATTATGTGAAAAATTTTTACAATCACACAATTTTTCCTCTCATCCAATCCCTTAATACACCAACATACCCACAAAGAAATACACAAGACAAACTCTCCAACTCTCACCTTAAAAGAGGAATTTAACTAGAGTCAAATTTGTCATACAAATTTTTAAATTTATATTGGTGCATTAATTAAAGAGGTAGTAACCTCCTTATATAAGCAAAAGCCTTGTTCCAATTATTGTCTCCAACCAATATGAAACAATAAAGGAGCCAAAACTCAACACCTGAACGTAGGCAGTCAAATGAGTAGGCAGATGAGCAATTGGATTGTCTTCGAAGACCTGATATAGCATCCATGCAGTTGCCACCAAAATAAGGACCAACGAAGATAGTGAATGTCAATTGTAGCCTATGTATGTATTTGAAGCAGTATATTAGCTCACAATTAGAATAATATGAAAACACTTTTTCCATTGGATCCCTTTGTATTTCTCCAGTTTTTGATCACCTTATTAGTGGAAGCAAATGCTTCCTGTCGTATTATTTAATACTAATCACAATTTCTATATCCAAGATTTTGACTTTAAAAGAATCAGTTTACCCTTATTTCTGCAATTTGTACGAAGTTTTACAATGAATTTGCAGTGTATGAAGAAAGAAAGCTAATCCGTTTTGAAGGTGGATGCCGTGGTGTTAATGAAAGAAAAATGATCACTCTGTTGGTCAGCAATTATTTGCTGGAATAGATTGGTAATGCGAGGAACTAATAGAGAGAACTAAACAGAACTGAGATTGTAGTATATTATGTATTATTAATGAACTTCTTTAATCTAGGAAACAGAATAATCACTAGATTACTCAGTTTAAGCACTTAATGCTTTAATACAAAAGACAAACACTTGCAGGATTCCTTTTGATCAACTCTAATCTGCCTGACATTTTGATTGAATTTTCACAGGTTCTTCTTCTTGTTTTGGAATCGAAAGGATACCCTTGTCCTGCAAGCTCTTAACGGTTTCATATAGGCACTGTTTAACTGGTGTAAATTCCATCCCAACGTCCTTAAGCTTCTGATTGGTGAACTTGTAAGGTTTTGCTCTTGGGTTTTTCTCATCAGAGCATCTGCAATCGTAGGAAAATACAACCATTAGATTATGAAAAGTACGTGAACCACTAAAACAGAATGATTATATTACTCCAGTTTAACATTTTTACGCAGAAATAAGCGTGATGCTTATTTGACAGATTGATGATGTCTATGCAAGCCCAGGTGATTAAACAGTCCTAAACTCGGACATCAGCATGGAACCAAAACTGTGTCTGAGAATAACAAAACACTTTTTTAGAGATATGGGACCACTTGTTGTCTTAATCTGACATAGACATGAGGGTTGGTGAGGCCCCATCTGCTGGGTTGGTTTTCTCTTCTCTTGATTTCTTCATAAATTTAAAATGACTCCTTCCCTCCTGTTTGGATGAGGTCATATTCTTTTGTTAGGTGTCAAAAGTGGGTATACCAAGAACACGATAAAAGCAATAAAGTAAAAGGAAGATGCCACTCCAAGCTCCATCCACCCAACTTAGTGTTGTTTTGCCTGCCAATATCCACAGCGTGCTTCAATAGCAGCGAAACCAATCATCGCATAAGACATATGCATCATTTTGGACATCTTTAATGACGAGGACTTTTTTCTTTACCAAGTGTGAAAGCATAGAAGGATTGGTACCAACCACGCTTGGAGTAGGTGAAGCCCCTATCATCTCACCTCTTTCATCTACCCAAAAATCCGTAAACAAAGAAAGAAAGAAAAAAAATATTGGAAGGGTCTCCTTTTCCAATATTTTAATGGAAAAATAATTATAATCCATTGAAATCAGATGTTCATGCACATAGAATATATATTTGCTGAAAAGGGCGTGATTAAAAACTTTGTTGGAATAGTATTCAAACTTGTGGTCTCAATGCTTAAACAAGAGTGACTTCATTTCATGTCACTTTTGGTCCCAATTGTTAATAATATTAACCACACAACAATGGCAAGGAGAACTTACTTGGACGGGATGGGATATTCTGGGAAGAACTTGGCGAGAATTTCCACCACATCACCACGGTGCAGCACGCTCTCGGCGCAAAGGTACCGGCCAGAGGCGGAGGGTGTCTCAAATACGAGGATATGAGCTAAAGCGACATCTCTAACATGGACATAAGCTTGAACAGAGTTGGCGTACGTCTTGGTTGATCCATTAAGGTATTTAAGTATGTGAATAATGCTAGCATTCACCGTGGATTGCAGCAACGGTCCAAGAACCAAAACTGGGTTGACCACCACTAGGTCCACCCCTTTCTCTTTCGCCACTTCCCAAGCTGCTTGCTCCGCCACAGCCTTTCCATAGCAGTACCAGTTCTGAAATTTCCAATTTGAGTACCTGACCTTATGCAAGTCTACATGTTTATGGTTTTTATTTTATTTGAAAAAAATATATATGATCGACCATGTTTCTGGAAGACAGTGGCTTGACAAACATTGGTTTAACTTTAGGATGATCTGAACTTGTAATTGTAGGAAGGATCCTGGTGATTAGAGAAGTAGGAAAGACAGTATATGCAAGACGTATTTGCCACTAGAAAATGATTTCTTAACAATGAAACCAGAGCACAGGGTTGATTTTGAATCGTGCATTACTATATCTGATGGTTTTTAGTTAGGTTCTGAAGGTTAATTGTTTGGTTAATTAAGGGAAGCAAGCAAATGAACGAGTTTAATCGTTAACCTTAGTATTCTTGCAAAACTCGAGATCGCTCCAACAAGACTCGTCGACGACCGCATCAGGGTTTCTGTTGGGATCCATGTACACTGCTCCGATGGACGACGTGAACACTACTCGCCGGACTTTGGCTTCGGCAGCTGCAATTATTACATTCTTGGTCCCATTCACGGCTGGCTCCACCATTTGTTCCTAAGAATAATAATTTAAAACAAATCAGAGCAATCCAAACCATCACAATTCACATGTAAAAAGAAGCCATCTCGTGATGTCCCACTGTCTCTCATGCAAAGAAACTTCCACCAAACCCTTTCATTTTCTCAAATTAAAAGTTAAAGCCTTGATGGCTACTCAACTTTTTCCATTTAATTTCGGTTCTTAACACTTGATGTATGGTTTTTCATTACAGGAAAGTGATCAATGTTCTATAAAGTATGATGAAACATGATTAAACTCGAAAAGAAAGTTAAAATGTTCGGGTATGGTGGATCCAACTAACGACCCACTAAAGCAATCATTGTGTCAAAAGCAAGGATTACTCACCCATACTGCATTTTTTCATTGCAGAAAATCTTAAAAACTGTAGTTAATGGTTAGAAATATGTGCTTTTACCTTTCTCTGTTTTTTTTCTCTGTTTATTAGTCTCATTTCCCTTATAATTTCTAAGTTAGTAGGCTAATCAATTTTCTTTTCCTGTTTATTTAAATTTTGAAAATCTTTCTCACCATCCAAACAGAAATTAGGCACAGAAAAACGACATACTGGATCGTCAGTGACTGGGGAAGCAGTATGGAAAACGCCATCACACCCACTAATGGCTTCCTTAAGACTCTCATAATCAAGAAGATCAACCTTGCACAGAGTCAGTCTCTCCTTAGCACCTTCAAGCTCTCTTAAATGAGCATTCTTTGGATCATCTATAATAATCATGCAAACCCAGCAACTCCATGAATATCTAAACCATCTTCACTTTCCGCTGTAGAGACATATTCCAATTATAGACCACAAAACCAAGTTTGCATAGCATAAACTAACCTGGGTTTCTCATGGTTCCCTTAACAGTATAACCTTTCTCCAAAAGCAGCTTCACCATCCAAGAAGCAATAAACCCACCTGCGCCTGTGACACAGATGGCCTGGCCTTGGCCGGAAAGTGATGAACTGTCAGCTGTCATAGTTACTATAAATCTTTATTATATGTAAACTTTTTGGTTGGACTTCTGGAAATTGGTAGAGAGGAAAAAACTAAAGAAGAGAGGTAATTAGAGAAACAGAAAGAGAAAAGTAGATGTTTGCAACGCAAAAGCAAGGTACGAAGAAAGCAGTGGTTGTCCCGTAAATTTATATGGAAAAAGGACTCACCTAACCCCGGTAAATATATACAAGGTGAAAGAGATAACTATCATTCCTTTTCTTATTCTTCTTCTTTTCCATCACGCAATATTACAAAGTCACCAATACCATTGGGTAGTGACCTGCTTCATTTCTCCTAATCCATACGTTAAAGCAGAAATGGAAATAACTATTTAAGAAAGTAAATTAGAGCTTATAGATTCAAGAAATACATGTGCAGATCATGTATTGATGACTGTTGCATCCATGGATTAGGTCACCAAAAGATAGAATCGTTGTTGATGATGTTAATAGTAACAGCCCCATTTTTGGCATCCAGGGCTGGTCTCTGCTGAATTGAAACTGCAACGTGTGGCATAATCTATTCATAGCGTGTAATCAAAGTTGAACATTCCCAACATTTTATGCTTGAAGTAGATGCTCAGCCCAAAACTGAAATTGGCATTAGTGGCAAAACATGGCATCTCCAAATCCTGAAGTGGTAGATTCGGCTTCTTTCTATGTACACCAAGCCGCTGTGTCTTCTTAATTCCAAAAATGTTCGGAATCAATTTGAAGTGAATTCATTCATTAATCATGTAATCATGATCGTTGGTGATTGTGATATGAGCTTAATTACAAAAAATATAATTATAATTACAATAAATCATGAAAACAGTTCAGATTTCATTGCATTTATTAAACACAACATGAAGTTTGACAAATTATGCATGTCTTCTTTTATGTAGCTCATCTCCTGATAAAACATTTAAGCACAGAGGACCTTGAGTCAATAATTGAGCGTGCGGAGCGGAACGGGTGAATGGTAGGGTTCATACAAGGTATTTTGGAGAGTATTGGATGACATTTGGGATCTTTTGTTAGTGATTGTACAGCCTGCCACTTGTCTTGTGACTGTTCATCTAATCCTCAAATGTGGCTTTTATATCTCGGAGAGTCGCCTTCGGAAATGGACAAGCCTAGGAAAATAAGAACCATAGAAGTGGATCTTCTCATACTATGTTTTTTCATGGCCTAGGAAGATTTAACATAATGATAAGAACAGACTGATTAGTATAAATTTGGTTCCAAATCATTAGTTCCTAATTCTATTTCTCATATTAGATGCATTCACATTATGAGAAGCATTAAAACAATGACTTTTATATCAAATTTCATATATATAAGTTCTTTAGAATAAACAGTCTTTTTGTAGAAATTACAAAGAGATGGTTGCGTCGCAAAATGGAGAGCTTTGTGCACGGAATACTTTGACTTTGATAGCATATAACAAATTTGAGGAATTTGTTTAGAAAATAAATGATTGTGCTTCTTAAAAGGAAAAGTAAAAGGCACATAAATAAAATTATATCTCATAATTTAATTCCTATTTCAATAGTTTGAGTAAATACTCCCCTACATATAACATAATGAAATAGGTCTATTAAGATGGCTTCTCTAGATTCCCACACCGAACAAGCTTGGTATAGGTCTGCCTAGCTACAATTCAAAAGGAGGTAGATCAAAGTCAAATTACAACAACCTTAACTATGATCAATTTCATTGCAGTTTCTTTCTAGTTTTCTACTAAATCTTTCTCATTCTATGTCTAATTTTTGGAGTTATTAGATTATGATAGATTAGGTACATCCCCACTCCAAAACCTATATTATAATTATAAGGAAGACCTATTTCATTTTTTTTTCATATTGCATTCAGTATCCACTTGACTATGTTTAGTTAGAATCCACTACCTTCTTAATTATTTAACTCTCTCTTCCTCACTACCTTCTTATTATTGTTACATGAGGCTAATTAATATTTTATGTATGTGTTAAAAGGACTCGACATCTTAAAGTGGCAGAGCTCCCTGATACAGCATCGTTATGAATAACAATATTATAACAACATCTTTCCGTTTTCTCTATGCGGTGACATGAAAATTTTGAAACAACCACAGGAGATGCTAGATAAGGAAAAGAAAAAGAAAAGTTAACTTCCAATTATATGATGTAGAATAAGCCAACCACCTGACTTGTCCACTATAATTAAGGTCATTATCAAAATGTCAGTTTCGCTTTAACTCACTAGTCTAGAAGGTTGTTTCATCATAGCAATGTTTATGTATCCCACAATTGTTTTACTTTTGTTGTTGACTCTTGACACCTTTAGTTTGTCATACGTTTCACATTCAATTTCGGTGCATACTTTGTAAATTCCACCATCCTACTTATGGAAGAGACTTTTGAGCCTTTTAGTTACTTACCAGGATGCTTGGTTAAAGAGTACGTGAATAAATCAATTAGAATGGAATAAATGGTAATAGTTGATAAGTTATTATGATTGATTGAATAATTTTTTCATACCTAAGTGTTAGGTAATGGTCCATACCCTTCATGCATGGGAGGAATGGGTTTGATTCCTATCAACACTAATTTTTTAATTAAATATAAGTAAAATATAAAATATAATTAATTAAATTAATTAAGATAAAATCTAATTAATTATAATTAATTAATAAAAATAAGTAATTAATTAATTAATTAAAATTTAAAAATATAATTAATTAATCAATTACAATAATTAATCAAGATAAAATCTAATTAATTAATTAAAGTCTAACTAAAATCTAATTAATTAATTAAAATATAATTAAGTAAATGATTAATTAAAATCTAATCTAATTAATTAAAATATAATTAATTAATTAGTTAATTACAATGTAATTAATTAAAATATTATTCATTAATTACTTAAAATATAACATCATTTGTATTATCATAGAAATATTTATTGTATTAAACTATGTTACATGATTTTATTATAGCAATAAAATGGTGGATATTACGGTTATGTCGATGAATTGCACAATAGTTTGGACAATTAAACTATATTATGAGGATATTATGTAACTAATGATATGTTGATGCAAGAAAATACTAGAGTATTGTTTTCTTCAAGAACTGTTGGAAAGAAAAAACCGCAATATACTTGATATTAAATATTATATCATTATAATTAAGGTACATAAATTAAAAATAATCATTTAAAATATATTTAAAATTTGATATAAAACAAATTAAAATTTAACAAATATTTATTTTTCAACATTTTTAATAAACCAATTATCATTAATAGTAATGATAATTATTTCTTCATCTTAAGCGACTATTATAATTATAATAATTATATCTATTTTTATTTTTCATTATATTTATTCTTATATTTTCGTTTGATGGTCCTTGACACTGTTTTTTTTCTTATAAAAATTTTTCTTATGCCAAAATGACCTCATCTCAACGCAATAGCAGGTCTCATAAAAGCTGAAAGAGTCCAAATTTGCAGGTCTGTCAAGTTCACCAACCCCCTTGGTACTTGGTGGTAGTGCTTCAACCAAAATGACACGAGTTAAGGAAATTGTCAGGTCACTTTGGAGGGTCAAAGTCGTACAAGATCGACCCAACAATAGATGAAATACTATAAGGCTCCAATTAAATGCATGGTTGGGCTCTAGGTGCGGACCCCTTAGAGAATACCTACAAGTTGAGCCTTGGTACCCGTCGTCAAACTTCATCGACTTGGTCACATGGTTTATAAAGTTCCTTTTATTAAATGTTACTAATAGACAATTTATCGTTATTATTGCTTAGATTAAACAATGTTCTGGAACGTGAAGTTAACGTGCCATTTGTCATACTATAGGCAGATAGGAAGGCTGATTTCTGGACATTTTAATACTCAAACTTAGAAGTTTGTCGCTTGTATTATGGATGGTAACAGGCTGATTTATGGGTTACCTCCTATCAATTATTTTTAAATATTTTTTTAAAATTAAAAATATAAAATAACATAATTTTTTAATTAAGTTCAGGCTTATTTGAGGCTTAACTTTTCTAAATAAAACGATGTTATTTTGTTTAGAATAATTGAATATCAAATTCAGGTTTAATCTATAAATTAGTCCGTTAAAAACAACTAAATTTAAATCTATAAGTCAAAAATTATCATCCCTAATTTATACTGTGATTAATGACGATAATTTGCTAGTTAAATATATAACAATTGACTTATATCCTGCGAAAAAGAAATACGAGAATATCTAATTACAAGATTTCATTGTACTTAGTTGAGGATTAAAGACAATAACATAATTTGGTTTTCTTCTCCATTTGTTTACTCAGACATCAGCTTGAAAGTAACTTAACCAATCTCCTTCTTGAAACCAAAATTTGCATTAGAAGCTCCATTTATTGACAAAAAGAGAGAAATATAAGAAATATAGGTCCTATTTGATAATTAGTTGATTGTATTAGTTGTCAGCTAATAGCTGAATTTATCAGCGGATTGTATTAACTGTTTGTCATTTGATGTTTGGTAAAATTAGCTGTTTAGTATTAATTGTTTTTGTGTAAAATAACTTATGAGAACATGACATTAAAAAATTATAAGGGTATAAATATTATATATCTTAGTATTTCGTTAAATATTCTTATAAAAATTTATATTTTAGATATTTAATTATACAAAAATTAAGTTTATAACTCTAATAAAAACATAGAACATATAATAATAATAATAATGACGACGATAATAATGATGATGACGACGACGACGACGACGATAATAACATCAATACTAATAATAATAATAATCTAATATTAAAATTTTTATTAATATGAATGATATTGCGAGCTACATTATATTAATATTTTCTGTATAATATATATGAATTTTATTATTTAAGACTTATAAGGACATGGCTTAAAAAATTTTATAAAGTCATAATTAAATATTTAATTTTACAAAAATTAAAAATTTGACAATAATAAAAATAGAACAAAAATTAAATTTTACAAAAAAAATTGCAAATATTTCTAACCTATTATTGCGTAAAAGATAAATTTGACTTTTAATACTTAAAATGTTAGCTGGTTGATAAAAAATGTAGGAACGTTTTTATCAATAGCTAACTACATTTTTATCAATAGCTAATTGTATTCAATAAACTATTGAAAAAGTCACACACCAAACATTCTTCGTGGCTGTTTAAAAAATCAAACAGTTCGTGAATAGCTGATCGGTTGTCTACCAAACTAAGCCATAAGTTAATGATTGCTCCGGTTGCCAACTTGATATCAGGTCTAGCCTAAAAGGATTACATGTGCAATAGTCTGATATCACATCAAGGCAAAAAGAGTTTATTTTTGTTAGTCCGCAACTGCAACTCTGGGAGACCGCGATAAGCATTTCCCTGCAAAACTTTTCTTGCCTCTCTACCAGTAGCAACAAGGTCGTTACGTGTTACAACTTCGGTCGGTCCAACACCTTCGGAACTCACATATCCTGAGATCTCGGAATTGCCTTAGATGTATTGGACTTAATCCCATGCGATTCGTTATCTTCCAAGCTCAATGTCGAGATTCTCTCTCTTCCAAGCTCAATGTCAACGCGTTCTGTTGTACTCTTGTGAAGATGTTGAATGTTATCTGATCTGAGACTTGTCACTTTTGATTGACAAAGGTTGTTACCCTAAGTCGACCATCACCCAATTGTTTGGACGAAGATGAATCAAATATTTTTATAGCTTCCAACTGTATTTGAAATTAAACACATCAAACTTAAAATAAAATTGTAAATTCAAATCAATAATTGAATCTTAAAGTTTTAAATATTTTTTATCAATTTCGGTCTAGTTTCTAAATATTAATTCAAATGCTTCAACAAAATTAAAAATAATTGTAATTCTTTAATATTTTATCAGTTCATTTTCCAAATTTCAAAATTAACTAAAAATCATTTAATGAAGGCTATACTAAACTCAACCAATAATTAGAACAAAAAGTTACATCTAGAGACTTTTAAATATCACGAATTCAAATATTGTTTAGTTAAGGTTGACAATAGATTACATTTGGGTAGTTTTCTTTATAATTCAAAGTTCGATTGATAAGGATCCAACTTGAACCGATTAGACCAATCTTCAATTAATGCTCAAAGAAAATTGTTGCGGACTCCTCGTTGTCACCAATTTTTCAAACTTGTCACCGCTAGATCTTCAATTTGATTGATTCATTTCGCTTAGTTTCTTAATATTAGGAGGCGTTTGGTTTGAGCACGGGGTTGACTAGAGATATGGGTATAATAATATAAGGGAATGAGAATGGGTATGAAAAATAAAAAAATGATGTTTGGTTTGCAACTTGGGTTTCTGTTATAATACCATTAATATTGTTTGGTTTGTTACATTAATGAGAATGAAAGATAATATAATACCATTTTTACCCTCAATAAAAATGAAAATAATTTGCCCTTCATATGTTTATTGGGATTTCAGATTAAATTGAGGGATTTCAGAAAATATACCTAGAGACGTAGAACAAAAAATTCCTTTGTTTATGAGTCGCGATAAGGCAAGATGGGAGATCGTAAAGAATTGAGAGACGATAAGGAAGTAAAGAAGATGGTAGGGCAAAGATTGAGGATAAAAGAGAAAAAAATAAACGTGATAAAAATTTAGACTGGAATGAAAATTCGATACCCACCTCCCTTGATGGGTTTAGTAGATTCCCAAATTTAATGGAATAAATCCATTCTCTTGGAATTGAAAACCTCAAAGCAAACACTGTTTTTCACAATTATTCCATTCCTTTATTCCCAAAACCCTCAAACCAAACGCCCCCTTAGTGTAAATAACACTTATCCTCTGTTTGGTTGGGGTTATAACAGTAGAGCTTTTATTAGCAAAGTTTGTTTTTGTAAATCTTTTCTGAGAAAAACTTTTCTAAGAAGCTAATTGACTGTTTGACTGTCATTTAAAAAGAGTTTTTTTGAAAGAACTTCATACAGTCTCTATTTGGAAATATAAAAATAAAAACACTTTTATTTTGTAATAAAAATTATTTATGCATATAAATATTATTTAAAGTATATTAAACAATATGCAAAGTACAATATATTAATTATTATATAATTTTAAATCATAAGAAACATAAACCAAAATATATCTAACTAAATCTTTTATAGAAATTATAATATAAGTAAAATTAATATAAAAAATAAATATTACAACATATAAAAAATCTAAATAATATTATATAATTCTAAAAAAACATTAAGATAAATTTGTAAATATTATGAAAATTATACATAAAATATAATAACAAAAGAGGCTAAAAATAGACTCGTTGATTGATTTGAAAATTCTATCCAAAAAACGTTTTCCTTTTAGAAGCTCCAAATTTGAACTTCTTAAAAAGCTATAGTTTGCTTGCCAAAAAAATCATATCTATTAAAAAAGTACTTTTTATTTTATAATCAAACACTCTTTTTTTTTAATGACTTTTGTGGAAAAAAAAACTTATTAATCTCTCAAAAGTCCATCCAAACGCAATGTATAGAATTCCGTTCCGTACCGGCCGGTACCGGCCGGTACGTACCGTTTCGGCCCAAATCCGGTACCGGAATTCAAGTTTT
>JANZLD010000005.1:8971893-8982122 GCA_026413575.1 Erythroxylum carthagenense | reverse complement strand
CCACTTTTGCTTCATACCCTGGTGGGACCTCCATGTAAATCTCCTCTATTAACTCCCCATGCAGAAATGCATTCTTTACATCAAATTGTTGTAATTCCCAGCCACGATTTGCTGCTAGAGATAAAATTACTCTAACTGTATTCATCTTAGCCACGGGAGCAAATGTCTCTAGGTAATCAATCCCATAAGTTTGAGTGTATCGTTTTGCTACCAATCTTGCCTTGTACCTTTCAATCAAATCATCAACCCTATATTTTACCGTATACACCCACTTGCAACGCACCGGCCTTTTTCCAGCCGACAATTTCACCAAACTCCAGGTTTTATTTTTTCTTAGTGCCTCCATCTCCATATCCATGGCTTGTTTCCATTTTTCATTAGACAATGCTTCAGATAAGGTTTTAGGAATGGTGGTGGTATTGAGGTTCCTTTTCTAATGGCAATAGGTTGATCTTCCTCACCAATCTGCACTTCAGTTTCAGTTTGCAAAGTAGGGAAATCAGAATTTGTTACCTCATTTGAGAAATCTAGTTCAGATTATTGTACATGCACAGATTCCGGATTAACCTCTTTCCGCCTTGATTACACCTTTCCAAATCTCACATCTCCAGAAGCAGATTTAGGTTCAGACATGGGTTGAGTTTCGGTTTGAGTAGATTCTGGTTGAGCTGAAGGTATTTGAATGATTTGGCTGGGTTTAGATATAAATAAAGGATCATTTTCCGACACTAAAAGAAAGAACTCCTTATCTTCCTTGAGATTCTCCCCCTGAAGATAAGGTTGGACAAGATAAGCTTCTTGTTCATTAAAGGTGACATCTCGGGACACATGAAATTTCTTAGAAAGAGGATGATAGCACTTATACCCTTTTTGAGTTGAAGAATACCCTACAAAGATAAACTTCAGTGCTCTAGGATCCAATTTCCCACAGTCTTGGCTGTGAATATGAACAAAGGACACACACCAAAAAATGCGAGGTACAAGATTGTTTGTAGTAGATATATGTGGGTAGAATGTAGAGAGTATCTCTATTGGACTTTTGAATCCTAGGACTCTAGAGGGTAACCTATTAATGATATAAGTGGTTGTTAGGACTGCTTCCTCCCAAAAGTATTTTGGTACATTTTTCTGAAATAACAATGCTCTAGTTTGGTCTAAAAGGGGTCTATTTTTCCTCTCTGTCACCCCATTTTGTTGAGGTGTTTTGACACAAGAAGACTCGTAAATTATCCCTTCTTTTTGACAAAAGAGAGTAAGAGTTTGGTTGAAGTAGTCTTTGGCATTGTCAGATCTAAGTTTCTTGATTTTTATATCAAACTGATTTTGTACCATAGAGATGAAATGAGGAAGTACAAAACTCACTTCAGACTTGTGTTTGAGCAAGAAAACCCAAGTAACTCTAGTGCAATCATCAATAAAAGTTATAAACCACCGTGCCCCTAACACATTTGAAATAGTTAAGGGACCCCAAATATCAGTATGACTAAGATAGAAAGGAAAAGTGCTTCTTTTATTGCTAAGAGGAAAAGGTATACGCTTGTGTTTAGCAAGCTCACACCCCTCACAATGGAGACTCTCAAGACCTAGCTTGGTAAACAAAGCAGGAAATAAAGACTAAATAATCCTAAATGATGGATGACCTAACCTACAATGATATAAGAAGATTTTTTTCTTTATTTGTCAACATTGATTCAGACAAGAATGAGTAGGGTGATCTACTCCTGCATAGGCTTGATCCGTTAGTTTACTCAAGATAGTAGAGGTCATCCCGTTCTCTAGCATTTCCAATCATCTTCCCCGAATCCCTCTCCTAAAATAAACAATGACTTGAGTGAAATGTAACATCGCAAAGTAAATCAAGTGTGAGTTTCTGCACAAATATTAGATTTGTGGCTAGCTTAGGGACATGGAGAACATTTCTCAATGTTATGTATGGGTTTATTTTGGCATCTTCTATGCCAGCTACTGTTGCTAAGGATCCATCAGTTGTGATTATCTTCTTATTGCATGGGCAAGAGGAATAGGTAGTAAAGAGTTCGGAGGAATAAGTCATGTGGTCAGTCGCTCCAGAATCCATAACCCAAGAATGTTGAAAAACCTTATCTGAAACATTTAATCCAGCTCAACACATACCTGAATGCACAAAGGTGCATGTACTTGCAGATTTCTCTGTGTTGCTAACAAATGCACCTTTTCCACTTCATCTGGGTTAAAACGCTTTGTGTCTTGTATGTCTTCCTGTTGGAATGTACTTGTAGTAATATGCACTCGTCCGTTGCCCCTAGATTGATATCCTTTCTATCCCCATTCATGGCTAGGAGGCTTTCCATGTAACTTCCAGCACTTTTCCCTTATATGACGTGTCTTTTTGCAGTAGCTACACCACAGGTCATCACGGTTTTGGGTCTTGGATTGACTCCCTTTTTCGATTTCTGCATCAAATCTTTTTCCAATCTGTTTTTCACTCCTTGCCACCATAGCTGAACCATCAGAAGGTTGGGAATTAAGCATTAAATTCCTCCCACTCTCTTCACTCCGAATAATAGTCACTACCTCATTAAAGCATGGAACTTTCTGCCTTCCGAGTATTTGGATCCTTATTTGATCAAACTTGGAATTTAATCCAACCAAAAAGTCATAAACTCTATCATGTTCAATGAACTCCTTTATTATACCAGCATCATCTGGACACTTGGTTTGAATCACTCGCTAATGATCAAGTTCCTGCCATAATGACTTCAGCTGATTGGCATATTCAATCACAGATTTGTTCTCTTGTTTAGAAGCAACAATCTTGACTTTCACTTCATACACTTGAGCTGCATCCCTAGCTTTTGAGTATGTTTGCTGAATTGCATCCCAAATATCTTTCGCTATAGCCATGAACATCACCATATCACTTATTTCAGGCATCATTGAGTTCCAAAGCCACGCCATGATCAATGAGTCCTCCTCATCTCATGCCTCAAAACCTGGATTTTTTGTCCTTGGTCCAGTTCCTAACAAGTGAATAATCTTTCCCTTGCCTTTCAAAATTGTTTGAACAAGTTGTGACCACTTGAGATAATTTTTTCCATCCAATTTGTAGGCAGATTGAATAATCTGTAACTCTACCGAAGATTGAGTCTGGGTTACTTCATCTGATGAAGCCACAATTATTGAACCACTCTCCTTGGTTTCTGTCATTATTTCTACCAAAACTAATCAGTGATGAGGGCTGAAACAAAGGGAACAAGGATTTCGAATACAAAAGAATAGGACAGCAATAAAGGCTCTAATCAGCAATAAAGGTTGATGTAGAAAGAAAGGAAAAAAGGATTTCGAAGAAAGAAGAAGAAGAGAATAGCAATGAAGGCTCAATCCTCTCTTTATTTTCCAAGAAAATTCGAGCCTAAAGCTCTAATACCATATCAAAATTTAGGGTTTCAAGGTACCCACTTTATTGAAACCTAATAGGATATATATACATAAAGAGTACAACAAAGATTAGGAAACAAATCTCCTTATCCCTACTGAACTAGGAATCTAACCCTATCTAAGGATCCCTTAGTTTTAGGGATCCTAATACATATCCTATATCTGATATTTATCTCCTATATTTGATATTTATCTAACACATTATCTATAAAAAAGATTCTCACACTTAGTGTTCTATATCTTCCTTACAGAAGACTACAACAACTTCCATGACTCTGTATTCCAATCCATACTTCAAGCAGAAAACTACACTGGTAAATGACCACATGAATAAAGTGAACAAGGCAAGAAAGTACCAAGTACTTCATGGAGCAATGACTGTGCTGAATACCATTACTTGCCATATCCCTTTCTATAGCTTTTATTCTTTTTGCAATGTCTTCATGAGTCAACAAATCGGCTTTTTGATATGGAGAGTCAAAAGCACCAAATAGTAAAAACATTAGCTCATACGTCCTGATGTCTGGACGGACTTTTAATTGTTTCATTTTTGCCAACATCCAAACTGCACGCTCACGTTGGTCCTATATGATTATAGCAAAGAATTATCAACTGATATTATGAATCCTTAAGTAGAACACCCAAGAGTAAAAGAGAGTAGAACACCCAAGAGTAAAAGATGATGATACCACAAGATAACTCTTCTAAAGAAAATTCAGGTTCTTCAATTAAATATATTGTCATGAAACAAGTGAAATACAAACTCTCTATATATCAATGAAACAGACGAAAGGTTAAGAAAATACAAAAGATTACCCCAGATCAACCATCAAGAATTATTTGGTTATGCACAGTTTTAATGACTAGAGCAGAATGCCGACTACTTGTTCCCCTTATTACTTGAGACAACACAAACTAAGGAAACATTATCACTTTAACAAACTGTTATGTGCCCACGCTTGGGATTGAGTCCAAGAATGATTCTTAAGAAAGTTAATCTCTTTCCCTTTATTTACGATGATTCCCTTCCTTGTAAAACCTATTTTTTGGTGATGAAAAAAACTGGCAACACTTATCAAAGACAAGGTCTGCCAAGATTGGGTTAAATTACTCTACTCCTAATTAGTTAATTTTTACGATAACTTCCTCCTTTATTGCATAACGTAATAGCCTTATATAGGCAAAGAAACACAAAAGTTACACCTAAACTAGGACTCCTAGAAAGACTCCTATTCAAGCTATTTTAGGACTCTTAGAAAGACTCAAATTCAAGTTGTTTTCTATTAACATAATATAACAAAAACTAGTGCAGAAATAATAGGAAAATAATAGACTTCTACTAAAAATCAAATACTCCTCTAATAGACTCCTAATAAAACACTCATCCATATCAAAAACACAAAAGCAAACCGAGGAAACCTAGATCAACCATCAAGATTATTTGGTTCGGCACATCTTTTATTACTAGAGTGGAATATTGAGACTCTTCCTCAGTAGCATTTGAGAAAAATCCATCCATCAGTCTCCATTACAGAACTTCTGACTCGAGGGGGGAAAAAATCAATTAATAAGAACCTATCATCAAATAATAACTTGAATGATGTTTGCTGACCATCTTCTCACATGCATCAAGAAATGCATTATAAGGATATGCAAATGGACAGTTTGAAATCTGATCCAACAAAGCCTCTGCTAGGTCTAGTTCTGTGGCCTTGCAGCATCCCACAGCAAGGGCTGCAAGAGTTGAATCAAGTGGCTTCAAATTGTGCTGTTGCATTATCCTCAGCTGCAGAAATATGGAAAAAAGACAAGTAGTTAGTTTACAAAGAAACAAATGTTCCAAAAGATTTCTTTCCTTTTCTCCTCTTTGAGTTTGTGTATGTCTATATGTTGCAGAGTGGAGGAGGAGGAGGGAGGTCCCTGCAAGTTCAACTAAAAAGATAGAAAGCATCCCCACACCCTTAATAAAAGAAAAAAAAGAAAACTTACCACTTTCATACCTTCTCTATGACCTCTTTTAGCAGCAACTGCTCTAATCAAGCCATCATATGCATGGCTTGAAGGCTGCAATCCAAGTTTTTGAACCTAAAAAGAAAGTGGAAGCTTACACCATCAAAAAGGAAAGAAAATAAAGCTCCTATAATAAAGTAAAAAAATTATATGTTTCCTAAAAGGGATTGCAAAGAAAAAATACAGTTACCGTTCGTGGCAATTTTAAGGAGGTATATTCTTATGTCATAAGATAACATGCATAAGATAATAGACTTTGACAACCACAAAGGACAAAAGATAATGTCTAACCTGCATCATTAACTTCTCAGCTAGTTCACAATTTTGAACTCGTCCACATGCATGTATGAGAATATTGAAGGATAGTGATAAAACCCTCATAGCTGGCTTGCTTATATGCTTAGTCAATCCAATAGTTTCAACACTCTGAGTTTCTCTATTTTCTAGGTCAAATTTAGTCATCTCCTTACTGTCATAAATACAAGTTTGTTGTTCAAAAGGAATTGAGAAATAATTCCCCAAATCCATCTTCTGCAAGCCGAAGCCATCATTTGCAGGTATAGGAATGTCTAATCTTGAAGAATGCAACCCTACTTTTACAGTCCTAAAAATACAAACATCTCCCTGGATACCAAGAGCCACCATATATTGCAGCTTCTCATATGCTGATCCCAAATCACCTAATCTTGCAAAAGACCAAATAAGTGATTGCAAAGAAATCATGCTTGGACTATAGAGTTTTCTATAGTCCTTCCATATTTCATTCACGGCAAGCAGGTTCTGCTGCTGAACTGCAAACTGAAAGGAAGAAACTACCTTATAAGTTTACTTAGAAACCATTAAGCTCATCATATAAATCATAATGAAAAAGATGAAACCGACAGAGGTGCACAAGCTAACTTCTGAACCAAGGATTATTTTTATCTAGCAAGGGAAAGAATCTAATAAAACCAAAACTTGAACTTTGTACTCAGGTCCTTGTAGGGAAAATTTTTCAAAAACTGATCTACATATACACACCTTTAGAAGCTCTAGGTAGGTAACTTCGTTCTTGCCAATCATTCTTCGCTCCATCAAATCCAAACACTGATTCACGAGATCTGTGCTTTGCACTTTTAAGCAAGCTCTCAATAAGGAGTTATACATGGACAGACTATCATGCAAGCCAAAACCCTCTTTAGACGAGTCGATCATGTTAGTAGCCTGAACAAGTTCCAGAAAGGTCAACCGCAGTTAATGCATACACAAACGCATGCCTTACCCAATCCTATTGCATTCCAAGGAAAAGGAGAAAAAGTTGAGAAAAAAAGAAAAGAAAAGTTTGAAACATAACTATTTGTCACATCTCAAGCGAATGGCAAAAAGTTCAGCAAAAATATTTCTATTAAGAGCATAGAAGTTGATTCAGCTTTTGCAAAGGCATTTATGAAGGGAGTGCAGAATATAGTGAGAGATCCACATTAATGACGACAACAACATGGTGAAAAAAAAAAGAGAAAGAATTATAAACTAATCAAGTGTTATAAGCACAAGAAAAATGACAAAAAGTCGATATAGTTCAAACTTAATTATCAAAAACAGAGTATAAAGTACCTCTTCCAAGTAACCCCCATTACAAAGGGCTCGCATCACAAGAAGGAAACATCTCTCATTTAGGTCAATCCTTTTTTCCACCATAGCATTCCAAGTGTCAATGGCAAACTGCAGCCTCAAAAAAATATAGTTAAAAACATCTTCCATAGTCACAAAGCAAAGTCAGGGTTTAGATTGACAAGTTTACCAGTGGATCAGGTAATGATGCACAGTATTTAAGAATTTCCATGAAGTAATCAGATTTAATAGAGCAGTTCTGATGACCAAGACCTAAAAGCATGTTAGATGCTTTGCCTCTCTCCCCCAGGCGAAGTGCATTAATTATTTGTTGCTGAATGGATTTGATACCCGATTTTACTCCACTCCCCAATAGATTGTGACCTGCAATTAAGATATTAAATTGCTAACCCCTTTCATTTCATGCATCTATAACTAAGTCGATAACACAAGATAGGTGCCTTAGAAAGAAAAAGAAGTGTTGGCAATTCTGTATGAAAGTATTGAAAGAAAATTGCAAAAAGCCCATATCTTTATATTTCTTCTCCAAATAAGTCAAAGAGGAAATGGTTGTCTATATAGTCAAGAAGGAACTCAAAGCAGCTCAAAAAAAAAAAAAAAAATTCAAGTTGAATGTATTGAAATGAGAATCCCCTAAAGTAACAATTGCAATGCAGCATCCAATGCTATCCACGGAAGTGTAACTCATCCTCAAAATGCCAATCAAGCACTGGCACAAATGAATAAAAAATTCCTTTCACTAGTAAGCGATACATTCAAAGAGCAAAGTATGAAAGATTACAAATAAATATTTTCGCATATGATTGGCCGCAATGAATCAGAATGAAAAAAGTAATAAAATCACAGAAAAAAGCAAGAACCTTACGAGTTGTTGTGATTGACCTAGCCGTTCCCACCCCGCCAGCGACGTTTCCAAATCCCTAAATTATCATTTGTAAGAATTAAATTAACCTGATTTTCCCTAACCTCAAGTTCCTCATATTGCACAGCACAGAGTTATCATCGCCAAATATAGTTACTATCAGAATATAAAATTAAGTTAAAAATTTGTTCATCGAATACCAATTTCCATATTGAATCTGCCAAAGAATGCAAAGAAAGTTTGCTCCTGTAAAACACAAGAAGTCAAAGCAAACATTAGAGAGCTCACACATGACATGTCCACATTCTCCTTACGAGCTTTGACTAGAAAACACGAGAAATGAGAGAAACATACCTTTTCAAAATCACCACTCCTTGGAGATACATCATCCAGAATATGGGGGTGCAACTACTCGAGCCCAGCCGAGAGGCGGTGGAGCCGCCGAAAGAACATGCTCTCGGAGAATAGCGTATTTAAAAGCGGCTGTTAAAAGAATACTGAAACTCAAAAATACCCTTTTTCATTATGATGTAAATGGTGAGCTTAATGGTTTCTAAGTAAACTTATAAGGTAGTTTCTTCCTTTCAGTTTGCAGTTCAACAACAGAACCTGCTTGCCGTGAATGAGATATGGAAGGATTATAGAAAACTCTATAGTCCAAGCATGATTTCTTTGTAATCACTTATTTGGTCTTTTGCAAAATTAGGTGATTTGGGATCAGCATATGAGAAGCTGCAATATATGGTGGCTCTAGTATCCATGGAGACGTTTGTATTTTTAGGACTGTAAAAGTAAGGTTTTCTTCAAGATTAGACATTCCTACACCTGCAAATGACGGCTTAGGCTCGCAGAAGATGGATTTGGGGAATTATTTCTCAATTCCTTTTGAACAACAAATTTGTATTTATGATAGGAAGGAGATGACTAACTTTGACCTAGAAAATAGAGAAACTCAGAGTGTTGAAACTATTGGATTGACTAAGCACCTAAGCAAGCCAGCTATGAGGGTTCTATCACTATCCTTCAATATTCTCATACATCCATGTGGACAAGTTCAAAATTGTGAACTAGCTAAGAAGTTAATGATGCAGGTTAGACATTATCTTTTGTCCTTTGTGGTTGTTAAAGCCTATTATATTATGCATGTTATCCTATGACATCAGAATATACCTCCTTAAAATTGCCATAAACGGTAACATGTATTTTTTCTTTGCCTTATTTAGAGGAAATATTTAGAACAAGAACAGAACAATTGATGTGGCCTATTTGTGGATAGTTCTCTTTTTTGTTATCAAAACTAGTTTCTATATGTTTCTTATGTGTGTGGATCATCATTTTTTACAACAAAAATCATTAGATCATTTTTGCTAGGAATTTAAAAGTTTTATGTTTTTGTACCACTGGTAGGGACTCGCAGATAGATGCTGAACAAATGTGCAGTAATATAATGCCCGCTTAATTTAATTCTAGAAGTATTTATGCTTAATTTAATTGTAGGAATATTTCTAAACATGTTATATTGTTTAATGTATAAATGAATATTGTGTAATTTAAAATTTTGTAATAAAATTATAAATATTTAAATTTTGAAATGTATACTAAGAAAGGAATTAACAAGGTTAAAATTGGTTATATTAAAAATATATAAGTTAGAATATTAGAAATGAACTGTTGATGCTACTACTTGTGTACGAATTGATGGGTTAAAACCAACACAAGAAATTATTATGTGGACGAATTTTTCTTTTTTCCTTTTTCTTTATGTAACATCTTATTTTTCTGCCACGCTCACTTTTGTAAGTAGGGTACTTGTGGCTATGCTATGAATTTCGCTCTGAAAAGTTTGTGGCCTTCTGTGTTGAAGGTGTTGCTTCATCTGAAATTATTATAGAACGGGTTTGTCTTCACTGAATGACATTTATGTTAAAGTTGGGGACCTTTAGAATTTGTGTGAAAGCATATATACTCTGTTTATCTACTAATCCTATAAGTCCAAAAGCAAACAACGAATGCTGAAAACAACAGCGCAATTATCAATTCAATGACAATGTGATAACCAAAAATTTGACCACGACAATATATGCCTAAATGCCAAACAATGTGTCACACAGGAAACAGAAGTAACAGATGTCATTTGAACATAAGTGAAAAAGAACACAAGTTACTTACGCCGCCATTATGCTTGTCAATTAAGTCCAAGTTCTTTATTCTTCCTGCAGAAGCAAAAACCCCAAATGAAAACTCAATTAACGAAGGCTTGAAAGTTCTAATAGACGCTATCAAAATTGATAAAACAACTCAATGTTCTTTGTTGACAAATATCTTAAAA
>JANZLD010000005.1:8951414-8962464 GCA_026413575.1 Erythroxylum carthagenense | reverse complement strand
ACACACACATATTTATATGTATACATATATATATATATATATATATATAAAACAATCAAATTTATAAAGTATTAATTTATGTCAAGTATTATTTGTTAAAATATTAAAATCATTTATCTTGTTTATGGTGGCAATCATCCATTCAGTTGTAATTATACACTCTTTGAATATATTTTTCTTTCAATTAGGTTAAAAGATTTTGATATTTAAGACTTTTTAAAATTTAAAGGATTTAAAATTGAAATAAATCATAAGAAAAATGATCTAAAGTAATTAAAAATAAATAAAATACAATTAATGTAAATTTTGTTGTAATTAAATGAAATACTAATTAATTTATTGCGAGAGACATGATATTACTAACATACTTATAATTAATATTAACAAGTATTTGAGGATTTGAATTAAATTTCAAAACTTATATTAATTTAAATGTTAGAAAAAAATCAGTTTAACTCTGTATTGTTTAACTTGAATTTATTGAACCATCAAACTTAATTATCTAACATGTAGTTTAAGGATTATTAGGTGTATCAGAAATATATTCAATGCAAGATCAAAGGATAGCTACAAATTCTCAAATTAAAGAGAAAACAAGGGTCGTATTAGTATAGGACATTATTATGGAACTGCATGAGGGGCTTGCTACACATCAACTTCCTTCATCTACTTGTCGGCCACTTGTCGCCGTCCCCACCCCGCCTTCAGCTCCTCCACTCATTAACCACAGACTGCATCTCTTGTGCTGACCAGTGGGAATTAATGTCCCCTTGATGTGCTATTCATAAGTCTCTCTATCGTCTGTGCACGTATGGCAAACCGTCTCCTTTGGATTCATCGGATCCATTTAGGCAGTGACCCACGTAGAGGAACAAAGGTTGCCTTCAAACATGGGGAGAGTTGGATGTACTTTAACATTTAGCCTCCACGAGTGGAGAAGATACTCCTTAGCTTTTTCTCTGTACTGGAATAGTTGCATTGGAATGGAAGGTAATTCCTGAGCTACGTCAGGATCGTGGCATAACCTAAAATATATTATATTTTTTCACGCTCTCTTCACGAACTTAGGTTTAGCAATACACTAATGCAGTGAATCCATCCTAAATTTTTACATAAGCTTAGTTCTATTATACAAAGTTCGGTCTTGATTGAATTTCCAAATTAATTTAAATGAATTCAGATTAAATTTTTAAACTCAATTTTTTAACATTCCATTTCAGTATCAAAATTATAATTAAGTTCATAATTATAATTGCCATTTACAATTTAAAACCTACCTTATTTTATTTCCTAAAGGAGGTGATATGAAGTATGAATAAGAAGAAGTCCATTTTCGTTTGCCAACAATCAATGGGAGGATAACAGAAGTAGAGACGGTGGATTCATAGCTTCCACAATCGTTGTTGCAGAGATGCCTTTGGTTAGTTTCAAACATCTATGTTATCATTACCTTGTCTCATTTCTGGGGTAAAAACGGATTAACCATCATATTGTCTTGTTTTCCCAACTTTCTCTAAACATGCTTGTTCATGAATTTATCCGTTTCCTGTTTATCTATATACATCAATTACACCACAGGCTAATGGTTTCTACAGGCTAGAGTAAAATTTTCAAGGTTTGTCTCAAACCTTGTCAATAAAATTTCTATTTACTAGGTTCAACTCGTAAAAGAAGAATATATAAATGTTTATGGTGTGACGTATCAAGACAAAGTCATTGGCCATAGGTTGTTCTTGTGACTAGCTAGCTAGTCGTAGGCTAATTGAGTGAAAGTTGCTTAAGTTTCACATAACAGCAGCATCTATCATTTGTTACCTTTCCTGTCATCAAATTTTAAATTTCAACTGTAAAATTGAAATTAATATATAAAATATTGATTTATATATTAATTTTATTTTTCATTCAAATGTACACATTTTTTACTATGAAAATAAATTTATGTGTTTTATAAGGACTCAATAAATGATAAATAGCACAATTAAAAGGATGAAAATTTTGAATATTAATTTTTTGGTTGTTTAATTTAAAATAAAGAATTTGACCGGTGCTCAATGTAGGCAAAAATTGCATGTTGGAAAGCATAGGGCTAAAAAGTTAAAAGACACTTAGACTTTGTACTATAAAAGTAAGAACAACATCAATTAAGCACTGACATTTTTTTTCCTGTCCCATTTTATTCTTGTGTGTGGGACAAGCGATGAATTGTTTTAAAAATATGTAGTTTATGAAATTCACCACCCAATCGCTTTAAATTTTTTGAATTGGTTTATTAAATTACTTTGAACCATCACTTGGAATTGGAGAAATATTATTTTTTCAAAATATATACCCAGGTGAATTGAGTCCAAGAAGATTGGGAAGTTTATATTTAGGAACTATAAAAGAAAAGAAAAAAGTTCTAAGGAGAACCAGGATGAGATATTCAAGATGATATGACTTTGTTAAAACTTACTAAAGACTCGACTCTTAATAAAAAACTTTGACAATCTAGAATATAAAAAAATGATCTTATATAGAGATGTTCTTCTCTCTTTTATAGGTCTTTTGAAATTTTTTTTATTCTTATGTATGATATTTAGCTTAAATACTTTTATATGTGGCAAGTCCCCATTAGTTATTTTAGTTTAGTATTTTTTTCTTTTTTCTTTCTCAATTGCTTATTTGTTTTATTTATATATTTATCTTCTTTGTTGTCTGTTTATTTACTTACTTATTTTATTTTTTATTTTTATTCTTTACCTTTTTATCTTTATTTTATCTTATTTATTATTATTATTTATTTCTTTATATTTTTATTTTGATTTTGAATTTTTATCTATTCTTATTTTATGTTATTGTTTCTTTTTAAGCAATTATTTATTTATTTTTACTTGTACTTTCTTCAAACAGTTCTTAATTTTTTTCTTTTTCTTTTTTTTTAATTTCTATCAGAAACAACTTTTCTACTAATTAAGAGTAAACCTATATGCTTCTAAACTTCCTTAGACTTCGTGTCTCAATGAGATTTCTACCGAGATCTTGTTATTATTATTGTGCGGCAGGTAAAGGCCATTCTTTTTCGTTCTCTCCAATAGAATTGGTTTTGTTACTTGATCCTTCACCTAAAAATGAAAATGCCATAATTAAAAGAGACAAGAATGATCAAGAAAAATTAATGAATAAATAGTACTATCACCAATTTGAGATATGTGCATATCTTGACCATTACTGTGCTAGAGCTAATAGTATTGTTACCAATGTGAGATATGTACATATCTTAACTATTACCGTCTGTTGATCACTGCTAGTATAGTCATTTGCTATATGCAGAGTAAATAAATCTAGAGTAATATGATATTTTGTACAATAATTAAAAAGGCATGGAGGATTACTTTGACAAGAATGTATAGGTCTCACAGTTTGTAAAGAAGGTGATTGCATTGGTGCTTGAGAAAAATTTTGCTTGAGCAAAGATATTATTTCGTGGTTCATATTGTCTTCTACGTTCATCAATAAGACGACTTTTAAAATTACAGATTTGATAGGAACCATAATTTCTGTGGTGAGACCTGAAAGTGGTAGTGTTGGGTATCTCCCTAAAATCTAAATACTAACTATGTAAGTTTTGTAAGGGTGGATTTTGTTTTACTTACAAGTGGTGGCCCACTAAGTAAAGAATTCTTTGATTGAACCATAAGTGGTAGGTTTTGGTGGCTTATTGGTGAAGCCAATTTATAATGAGATAAATAGGCTTTATCCTTTTTTGCTACAAAAGGGTTGCCGTAAAAATTAAAACAGAGGAGGAGAAAAGAGAGGTCTACTCCATTGTTTTAGAATGTGGGATAGAAGTTGTTTGGTGAGATAATCAAGAGGAAGTGGATTATCATCGACAGATATTCAGTGTTGGTATCTCTTAGATTTGTAGAGAGTACTAAATTGATTAGATTTTTCAATTTGTATTAGAACTTAGAGATAATTATACTTGTCATTGAGATTATTGTTGTTGGTTGCTAATTGTACTCTTGATTATTATAATAAATTGATTTTAGTCTGTGAAGATTCAGACTGTAGTTTTTTCCCTAGTTGAGAGGGGTTTTCCATGTAAATTGTTGTATATTGATTTAGCTTCTTACACTTTATTTCTCTGGCTATTATTGTTGTTGAGGTTGTAGTGATTTTCTTCAATAAGTGGTATCAACGATGTGGTTGGAGGATCCTTATGTAGAGAAAGTTACTGCTTATTTGATTTAGAGAGGAATTAGTGTGATAAGAGAATGGGTGAATGTATTGCTTAATTTCGTGTTCCCTTGTTTGATGGAAAAGTAAACTTTTAGGTGAGGAAGAGTATTACTGAGGACTTTTTGGTACAATAAGATTTAGATGTGACTTTAGAAGTGGACAAGTTGACGAGTTTGAATGATGTCAAGTGGGTATCGATGAAGAAGAAGGCGATTGTACGATTCTATAGCTTCGGAGATCAAGTACAACTACTTGAGTAAGACAAATCTAAAAGCTTTGATGGATAAGGTCCAATATGTTTATGCCTCCAAATTGTTGACTAACATCTTGTGATTGAGATGAGAGTTGTACCAATTGAGGATGGAAGAGGGTACATCCTTGCAGGATCACATTTATTTGTTCAACCAATTAGTGACCCAATTGAAGAATGCGGATGAGAAGATCACTGATCAAAAACAAGATCTCTTGTTGTTGACTTCACTACCTAGGTCCTACCAACCCATTGTTATGATGTTGTTTGTTGGTAGGGAGAAGATTACGCTAGATGAAGTTATGGCAATATTGAGGGAGAATGAAAGGATGATGACACATGTTGATAGAGGTTCTCCAGGTGACGGTGATTGAGCACTAGTTGTGAAGGAGTTTGAGAGAGGGTGGAATCAAGAGAGAAGGGGAGATGACTCAAGAAGTAGATTAAAATCATGCACGAAAGACTTTAGTAACGTGGAGTATTACTATTATAAGGAGAAGAGCAAGGAGAAGAGCCACATCCAAAACCGTTGTTCGAAGATGATGGAGTACTTGAAGAGTCTCTATTTGGTGCAAAAGAAGAATGGCAAGACTAAAGTAGATGATGATGGTGATTTTGCTAATTTGGTAATAAGTGATGGTGATTTGTTATTAGCTACTTATGGTGAGGTGAAGGAGGGCCAATAGTATAGGGTGTTGGATTCGATCGTGTCGGTTCATATTTGTAGAGATCAAGCCTTGTTTGATGCTTTACACCAAGATGGAGATTATGGCTACATCAACATGGTGGGTGATTAAAAATTGAAGGTCCAAGGCATGGGATCCTTGAGGATGAAGCTCAATGATGGTATGACCTGAACCTTCCACAGATATGTGCCAAGTGTTCGTGCTAACCTTATTTCCTTGGGTGAATTGACAAAGTATGGGCATATATATGTTAGTAGTGGGAGGTAGTGTAAAATGTATTGCGGTGCTCGCTTGGAGATGCAAGGGAGGAAGGCTAACAACAACATTTGTTATGTGGAGGGCCATTGCATCCAAAGGGACAAGGTCATGAGGAAGAAGGTATGATTCTTAGATGAGGTGGAGGTAGAGGTGTTTACTGATTTGGGTCGAGGGAGGAATATGTTAGGTATCTTCCCAAATCTAAAATACTAGCTATGTGAGTTTTGTAAGGGTGAACTTTGTTTTACTTACAAGTAGTGGCCTACTAAGTAAAGAGTTCTTTGATTGACTCATAGGTGGTAGGTTTTAGTGGCTTTTTAGAGAAGCCAATTTATGATGAGAAAAATAGGCTTTACCTTTTTTTGCTAGAAAGGGGGTTGTCGTAAAAACCAGAACAAAGGAGGAGAAAAGAGAGGTCTACTTCATTATTTTGGCGTGTAAGATGACAACTGTTTAGTGAGATAATCAAGAGAAAGTAGATCATTATCGACATGTATTCAGTGTTGATATCTCTTAGGTTTGTAAAGAGTACTAAATTTATTAAGTTTTCCAATTTGTACTAGAACCTATAGATAATTGTATTTATTGTTGAGATTGTTGTTGATTGTTGATTGTACTCTTGATTGTTATAGTGAATTAATTTTAGTCCGTGAAGATTCGAACCATGATTTTTTCCCTAGTTGAGAGGAGTTTTTAATGTAAATTATGGGTGCGTTAATTTAGTTTCTTACACTTTATTTCTCTTGCTATTATTGTTGTTGAGGTTGTAGTAATTTTCCTCAATAGGTAGATGGTTGTGGTAATTGAGTGGGTGGAACAGTAAGAGGAGGATAAGAGTTGTTATTTGTGTGAATGGCTAGATTTATTATTAGTGTGGTATGGTGAATGAATAAGAATGGCTAGATTGAATAAGAATTTCATAAAGAAAAAGATGGGAGTCTGATTCAGTGAATGAGATAGATTTAAGATGAAGGTCTACTTTTAAAGATATTGTGTGATATTTATATTATATTTTTTTAGTTCTTATAATTCAATAGATAGTTATAACTGATGTTATTATGAAATGGGGTTGAAAGTACTATTCATTTTTGCTTGTTAATGCTATGAAAAAAGAATCTTGAATTATTGAGGAAGTAAAAGAAATTAGTATATCCATTAATACATAATTTTAATACCATGAAGAGAATTAATAAAAGAAAAACTTATATATTATATTACTTGAATAATCACTATTTATACACACAAGTTACATTACTTGATAAGAATGATTATAGATGAAAAAGAATAAAATACAAAAAATATTATCATTTCGTAAGAAATAAATACTTGATCAGTTTATTGAATCTTACGAGCTTAAGTAATCAAATGATTATTTTGATTAATTGTTTGACTTTAATACATATAATTTATAAATTGTTAAATGTATTATTTATTAGTATGAATCAAAAGTTGTTACGGTAAATTTTTTTTTCCTTATAAAATTTCCTTCTTTTATGAGCAAAATAAAAATTATAATGTAAAATTTATCTCACACCAAGTTAAGAAGTTCGATGACCTAAAACTTTCCTGAATACCCTTTTCTCCTATTTTTTCATAATAGGCGATTGATTGCTAATGGCACATTGATACATACGGCACTCCACCCTAACCATCATGATTAGAACCAATGTTATTATATGATCAAGTGCCAACCGCTGCATGCTGCTAATATTAAGTCCTCAATATACTAAGGTCATGCCATTCAACTAACTTTGATATCGATGTCAAAGAAAATGATGAGTTCACTAATTTGCATTATTCACTTCTTTTAAGATGGGAAGTTTCATTATTAATGCGATTAGTGCTTGTCATGTGATTTTGATACGTAATTTTGTATAAATGATTTTTGTTTTAGACAAGTGTGTTCTATTTTATTTTGTTAATTAATTATATATTTTAACAAGTGTGTTAAAATAAAAAGAAATAGTAAACAACATTATTATTTTTCGTTAGGCATCAAGTTTGGTGCAAATTTAATGTGTCTCCTCCACTTAGCAATATCCAATTATGTACCTCATACCTGTATCTGTAGTTGATTAATCATGGTCTAGCAATGTAACTTTCAACAAGAACTCGTTGAAGGTGTCTTTTTCAAGGTTAATGAAATTGTAAGCACGTGTCAACTTCTTAAGAGGTACGTCTCCATTTAGATGTTTGGTCTTAGTATATAAAATAGTGCACAACAATGAACGTGGCATATTTGCTAGCTTGTAGCTGTTTTGGTACGTCGAGCATATAAAATTGAAGGCTTAATTTATTTTGTAAATACAGTTTTGAGAATGAATATTAGTTGGAGAACATTTCCTACTGCCTAAAAAAATTGTGAGTCGGGACATTAGTTTATGCTATATATTTTTGGAATCTAATAAATAAAAAATACTCTTATCTCTTGACTATGATGCTAAATTCATAATAATTAAGGTCATATTTGATATTGCACAATAAGTAAAAATAGTATTTATTAGGATTTAAAAATGTTATAAATTAACTTACATAACCTTTTCCTTGGACCAACTCATCGTGCAATTCACCAACTCTTCAACGATAGTGAAATAAAGTGACCCTTCTATAGTTTGTAGGATGTCTTCTTCTACTCAACCGCATGTACGTGTGACATAGCTTTAGTTTGGATTTGATTCCCTATCACATGAGAAATCATAACAAAACTTGAAAAATTTTAAACACGATTATAAGAAATTTTGAGTATAATTATGTAAATCACACTAGTTCCTTTTAATTCTTGTGAATTATGTTACGTTGAAAGAAATTATGGGATGTGCATACATGGATGTCTCCTTTGAATTATAGAATAGTCACAGATCAATGCCAAAACTTTTAATAAGAGATTGAAAACTATATCTTTGAGCGTCTAATCATTTTAAAAACACTTGGAAGTCCAAGATTCGAAGTAGCTTTCAATAACTCACCCATCACCCTAGCTAGTAATTTTTCCAAATGTGAACATTTTCATTTTTGGCAAAGTTCTACGTTGGAGCTACTAAAAGATAAACCCTAGGGTCTTGTGGTTTGATGCTCAGAATCTCTAGGTTTTGTTTAGCTAAGGCATTTGATTTGGACTGATTCCCTTAAACAATGCATCGTGACAGCGTTAGTTTGCTTTCTTTTGCTTATTTTCAAGCCTATAGGGGACCAAAATCGCTTGAAATTAATTTATAATGGAAAATGATTAAAAGATTCTTACAATGATAGAGGAGCACTGGTTTTTTTATTGCAACATCAGATTGAGTGTAAATTAATTTAACAAGCACTTCATAAAGTTAAACAATAATCGGTCAGTATATTTAATTCCACTTAGTGCAACCTAATTGTACGGACTGGTTAGTATCGAAAGAGACACTCGTCGTGTGATTTCACATGGTTAAACAGCACTATATGTCTTTTTTTTTTTTGGTTATATATTTATATTTAGTCTAAGGAATAAAAAAGCACAACGCAACTTAATCTAACGGTATTGAGTTAATCCCTCTATATTTTATTTATTTCAATGGAACAGTGAATGATACCTTGCAATATTCTCTCTACCTTAATGATCATTCTGAAGCCAATAGGTTTTATAGAGAAGGACCGTCCTATGATTTTGTGACGTGTGTTTTATTAGTCTTATGAAAACATGAAAGAAGCAAGCAAGAGGTGGCTTCCATAAACTTCAAATATAGTTCTCACTTACCCATCAAATGTCAAAGAATTAATTTCCAAGTAAAATAAAGAGACGAAATTGAAGTTGGGTGATAAATCCCTATAAAAAACTATCATTTCTGCTAGTATATAGATGATGACGACTACAGATATAACTGATAGAGGAACACCTTTCGTTGGTTTCTTTTTCTTTCAAGGATGAAACCCCACCTAACTCTTAAAACGACAAATCCAACATTGCATTGCACCTAATCAACTAGCTAATCACACCATGAACTATATAGCAGTAGCTAGTGATCCCTAGCTAGGAGTGTGTTTTTAACAAGTTTCGTAGTGCAATGTTGCCAGAATATATAATCTCTACGTTAATTGGGAAATTAAAGCTTCAATGTTCCTTTCCATATATTGATTAATGCTATTTTTAATGCTTTTCTAACTAGTCGTCAGAGACTCTTAAAGCTAGTTTTCCCTTGGCGGGTTCTAAGCTAGTATTATAATTTCCCTTTTGAATGCATACTAAAAACTTATAATAGCTTTTGGAAAGTTGGTTTGACATATGTTGTAATGTAATATTGGCAGAAAAGCTACATTAGTTAGGAAGTCAAATTTTATTCACTCCTTTTAATGTAGAATACTATTGAAACGTTTTTGTGAAGCTCCACATTTGAAATTATTAACTTTAATAGCTTCCTAGCTAGTGCTTCAAATGTTCTAAACCTAGTTTTTCTTTTTATATGAGTAAGGTCTGAAGTTAATGTTTGTAGCTTATATTTGTTAGTTTAAACGCATATCATATCAAAAAGTTAGAATACCATTCTATTAATTGTTGCTATCTTTAAGAGTGTTCAGACTTATAAAAGAGGAAAGAATTTTTCATTAAGCTAAAGCTCAGCTTATGATACACTCTTTGCTAAGAGGTGAAGTAAACAAAACATGCTTCAAAACAAAGTTGCCTTGTTTTGGAAACCTCCGTACTCCGGCAGCTACATGCCAGGACTATTATGATGTCAATTTGAACTAATACATACATATCTTTTTTTTTTTAAAAAAAAGAAGAGAATATATAAGAATATTTATAACACTTGATTAGTTAATTGGCATCAACTATACACCTGACCGACAAATCACTCCTTTAAGATTTGAAGAAGAGCAAATACTATGAGGATTCAACAGGCTTTCGTATATGGAGAAGTTGGAGCTATACGTTAAATGATTTTGTGTACTTAGAACAGAAAGGAAAAAGAAAAATGAATTACCTCTCAATAAAACTATGAATGAGGAGTAGGAAACTTTTTGACGACTTAATTAAACGCAAAATTACTTACAAGACTGTGAATAAACATTGAGAGCTCAAAATTTATCACGAGATCTAATCATGCAAATGGCCTCACACATAATCTACAAACTGTAGCAAAGTTACCTTAGGAGTTGTGAGTGTAATAGCTAAGAAACTTTTGACTTAGTTCACATGTCCATATAATTAAGCATTATAGCCAAATATAAGGCTTTCAACAAGATGAATAATGACTTGTAGATCTCAACTTGATGACCTTAACTATAACCTTTCAATCAACATCCTCTAATTATTCGCCTACTCTTTACTTTTTTCCTATTAGAATGCACATAAAAGTCTAAAAATAATATAACAAATCTTACCATCTAACCTGAAGTCAAGCTCGACCAATATTGTCAAACCTATAATATAATTCATATTGGAAACTTGGGTGATGTATAGTATGTTGATAAACGAAATTACGGTGCACCCATGGTCTGGATTAAGTGCGATCCTAGAAGCAGTTTGGACAAGTCACTGTTAGTATGTTGGATGAGCAAGCATGCAAGACAAGAACAGAAGTGTACGTGAGTTAGATTTTGCAAATCGACCACATGGGCTATGGACTCCACAATACCACATATTTTCTGGGATGTGTCATGCTACATC
>JANZLD010000005.1:8934848-8949098 GCA_026413575.1 Erythroxylum carthagenense | reverse complement strand
TTTGATATATGCAATTAAGATCATGCTAATCATAGTACAAAGTCAAATTTCCTATAATTAAGATGTGTTGAACTAAACCAAAGCCTCATTATTCTGACAGGTAACTGCAATAGAAATCTTGGCATTAACAAGGAAAGGTTAAGAGGGACAGGAGTAGCACACAAGCCTTGACTTTGTAGTAAAACCATTTTGGAGGGTTTTAACAAGTGATGCAATTCAGTTGGGCTATCCATTTCTTGGGTTAGACTGCCTTTATCTCCTATTATTTTTCTTGCAATCAAAATACTGCAGCTCCCATGATTTTGCCTTTCATTTAAGAAACACTTCATAACACACTTAGAAAGGGACACGTTTAAAAACAAGTGCTACTATCATTTTGTTGAGTTTAGATTGAGAGAAAATAAATCTTGAAGCAAGAATTGGTCTCCGCTGTTAAGATCTTGCTATTATCACAGCTTAGATTTTGGTCCGCCTTTATACTTAACTATTACAATTTTATATCTTTTACTTACTTGACCTTGTATTTGTCTTTTTTTGATGCAGAAGATTCAAGTCCATTATGATAAATGTGGAGCTATCATTCATTCAATCATAACTAAGAGTAGGTAAAAATTTAAAGCAAGAAATGGTCCTTTTATTAATATTTTAAAAAGAAACTAGCTCACGGATTATAACGGCTTAGGTAGGACCAGGTTCGGACCTCCTAATTTGTGCCCGAGCCTAAGCTTAAGCCTGACTTTTTCTAACCTAACCTACTTTTTATTTTTAAATTAAAAATAAAATTGTCCTTTTTTACATGATGACATCATTTTTGTTATAGTTATCGGGCCTCAGGTCCGCCAAGTTAGGCTGGGCCTAGTTAACCCGAACTTGAGTCCGAATCCGAATCCAAATCTAAATCCAAATCCGGCCCAAAGATCCATTTTTTTTAAAAAAAATTAGACTAAATCGCAAATGTCTTCTCTTGGTTACTAGAAAGTAATAGAAAAAGAAGTTTCAGATTTTTGAAAGAGCTTCAATTTGTTATTAGACGTGTAATGTGGGACTGGTGATAGAACACCATCACATCACAGATAACACTAGCATGAGCTAATGTGCTTTTACATGAAAAATGTGTACATGTCAATCAAAGCCATCTAAACACGGTTGTTCCATAAATAAATTTTCTTGCAGAAAGGGTCAAAATAACTTTGAAAGGAAAATGATTGACAAAGCAAGTGTGGAAATTTTCACACAACGATTTCACGTGGAGTAACCTTTTACAATAAAAACGTTTTTTATTTACAATTTAATAATTATCAATATTATAATTTATAAACAATAAAATTATGATTTTTTAAAACAAAATTTTCTTTATTTAACAATTATAACTCATAAATATTGATTATGTGATTGGTTCTTTATTTTAATTACCTCTTATCATTTTTTTCTACATTTCTTCTCTAATTATTTCATGGATTGTTTATTCAGTCTCTCTAACGAAAATGGTCCATCAGATCATGTTAAAGGCTTCTGTCATACATGCACCAAATGCGTCGCTTGGAGGGAATATAAATGTATCAAATTACATTTCAGTCCTTCAGTCTCTAGCATTTCTTCTTTTCTGTCCTTCTTGGCCTGTCTATAGAATCCAACAATTCTTGGAGCTAGTAACAGTATTTACCTGTGTGTAATTTGCTTACGAAGAACTATGCAGGTACTAACAATGACAGAATAGCAGTAATAATCTTTTCTTCAAGAGAAAGGTTAAGGTAAATTTTATCTATCAGTGAACACTTCCAAAAGTTATGGAACTATTGAGTTCAAAATCATCGCCCCATTTCCTGTTACCTTAACTGAATGTAGTGTTCTTAGTTGATTTCTTACATCCACTGATTTTCTGTGATACCTCCATTCAGATGAAAAGAATAGAAGAAATGTACTAAGTGGTTCACACACCACTAGTGGCAATCTGTATGTTTGCACTTTGACAACTCAAGATCAAAAGTTTCAGGTGCCTCCCTATCCTCAGAATCAATTATTATGCATTGCCCCCATAGAAATACCTTACTTGTCAACGGTTTGAATTTCGCCTGAACTTTAGTAATGTTTGCAACAGTAAACTAGAGCACAAAACCGAATGGATAATTATTTAAAATGGAATAAACTAGATGCTCCAAGCAGCTCCTTAACTAGATAGATAGTTCTATTATTCTGTTTTTCAAAATTGTTTTCTCCAATGTTGAATCTAATTGCCGTGTAGCCAATATGACATATCCTGTTGAATTATCAATTGCAACCATAGACAAGGTTAAAAAGTAGGTTAAGAACAATACACTAGAAGCAAGATCACTTATCCTGCCAACAGGGTGTAAGCATGGTGAGTTGGCTACCACAGAAGTCCCAAAAGAAGGCTTTACTTCTGCTCAATGTGGGACTTGACAGTATTTATCCACCTAATGTACTCGCTTCTGTCTTTGTGCTTCATGAACTCATGCAAGAATTCTGCCATATCATCGTCAATTCCCCTTCTCTCCAGGAATTCATAAAGTGCTTCTTGCAGTTCGTCGTCCAATTCCCTGTGAACATCAGGATCCACATGATCAACAATTACCATCTATATGCAAAGAGAAGGAAATAAAAATAATAAGATAAAAAGAATATGCAAATGGCTGTCCGGCTGAAGAATTATTCATGTATCGGTATGCTGCTCTCTAGCATTCTCTTTCAAAATAAAGGATACTAAAGCCCCTACATCTCTTGCACATAGAAACACTACAAACAATGGCAGTTTAAGCCAGATGGTTAACAGAAGCAGGAAAATCAGTCATCAATGTTGCTCAAAGCAAAATCATCCAAGGTTTATAAAGTCCAGAGTTCTACTAATTATATATGGATTACGATAATAACTTTCGATCCATTGAACTAAATAAACTAAAAATGCAATGAAAACTGATGAATCCAACGTACTTGAATCCAGGACCAGCATAAGGTTGAGTTAGTTTCTTGTCACTACTGTGTACAAAAAGCTTGGTAATTTCTAAGCTATCTGGCCAAGCTGAGCAAATGATCTCTAGTACATGACCGTCACCCTTACAGATATTAACAATCATTGTAATGTGTAGCTTTACAGCATCTTTTATGGTAATACCGCCTTCCTTGGAAATTGGAACAGCTCCATCAAAGTTGGTTGCTTCAACTTTGATCTCCTCATTCTCCGTATATTTTCTTTTTAATCCAATCCACTGCTCCCCAGGTCTTTGATCAATTATGAATGAATTATATTGGGCGGGAGGCTGCAAAATTGAGGTCACCATGTAGAAAGCAAGCATGAGAGACCATTTTGAAGACTTGGAACAAACAACAATGAATAATACTGCCATCAGCAAAATTTTTATCAAGACAAAACTACGCGGGAATGGCTTATTAGAAAAATCAAAGAAATACATTACAAGTTTGAAAGTTGCAGGATTTTACCAAGATAATGTCTCTGAGAAAGTAGAATTCCAACTGTATATATATATTATATCCCATTTCTTTAGAGTTGAAAATGCATTTGATTCATATAACCAAAACAAATGGAAACACCTCACTAAAATTACTCCAGAAACATAGATAAAAGCAATATCAAACCACCGAATTGTATCAGGTATGCAAAATTGCAGATTCTGCTTCTGTCTAGCCCCAAATAGAATAAACACATAAACTTCATATAAACAGCTTTCCCCTCCTATAATTTCCCTCTAAGCCCGTATTGTAAAAGCCATCTAAGCCCGTATTGTAAAAGCCAATGTCACATTAATTTCATTGTCAGTAGCAACAATTAAAGAAAAAAAGCATGCCCATATTCTCAGAATCCAGACATTCACAAATAAAAACACACATATAGAGAGATAAAAACTAAAACAGAGAAAAAAAGGCAAGGCACTTGATCGGGAGGAGTGTGATCGAGCTCGTATTGGATCTCTCTTCGAAGGAGTCTGAGGATGTTCTCATTGAACGCGGCTTTGCGCATTTCGGAAACGTAGCTTCTGGTGAATTGAATTGTTTGGGCTTGAGGTTTGTTGAGTGGAAAATTTAGGGTTTCTTGGAAAGGATAAATTAAGGCTTTGGGAGGGTAAAGAAGGGTTCTGCTTAGAGGTCGAATTAGCCTCGCCATTTCTGTTCAATTGAAGAGAAAAACCTAGTACAGGGTGGGGGTTTAAGGAGGGTTTTTCTTTTGTCTGTGAAAATGTGATTTGTCATAAAAATAAAGGGCCTGAGCCAAATTAAAAACCGAAGCCGGTGTCTGACAAGTACCATCAGTTAGATTTTCGATTTTAAAAATGGTTCAACATTTTAATTAAAAAAATTTTATTCAGTTTTCAATTTTCAGTTTAATTTATTTTAATAAATTTTATTAGTAAAAACAGTTTAATTTATTAATTAATTAGTCTGTTTTTTTAAATTAATAAGTTTTCATAAACTAAAATAAATCATTTAATTTTTATTTAGTAATTTTTCAAGAATAATCTCTTTCAATAATATTTTAAATTGTTTAATTTTATTTAATTTATAACTAATTTTATAACAATTTAATATTAGTTAAAATTTTTAAAATTTAAACTTCTTATCTTATTTATTTAATTTTTAGTATAATTTTAAAAAAATTAAATTTTATGCTCTTTATCAAAGGGTGAACGATTGTACTTGTATCTGTAAGGTCTTGTAATGCTGCCCATCGCATTACATTAATGTTTCAGGTTTAGTTAGTAAAATAGTCCTAAAAGGCATGACAATTCGGTCTAAGCCGGCTTGAGTTAACGAGCCATAGACCGAGACTTTTTGACCAAATCGACCAGCAAATCGCGCACAAGGTTAGGGCTAGTCAGACCTGCCCCCGTCGACCGTCGACTTTCATATACCTTAAACCTTGTTGACAACATCATTATCGCTCAGGAGGCCATCCACTCCATGAGGCGCAAAACTGGTAAAATGTGCTTTTTGGCGGTTAAAGTCGATATGGAAAAAGCTTACGATCGGCTTTCTTGGGATTTTATCCAAGATACTCTCAATAACTTAGGTATCCCAAGTTCCTTTATCAATCTTATCATGAAGTGCGTTTCCACGGTGAATATGTAGATCAATTGGAATGGAGCTCTGGGCGACGCATTTACCCCCTCTCGTGGTATCCGTCAAGGTGACCCTCTCTCGCCTTACCTGTTTGTACTGTGCATGGAGCGCCTTGGCCATCTCATTTCCCGATCCGTGACCAACAGTCGTTGGGCGCCTATCAAATTAAGCTGCAATGACCCCCCCATCTCTCACCTCTTTTTTGCTGACGACATCATTTTGTTCTCTCAAGCTTCCATGGATCAGGTCACTGTCATCTGGGACACCTTGGCCACTTTTTATGTTGCGTCGGGTCAAAGAGTTAGTCAAGCCAAATTCCGCATCTACTTCTCCCGGAACATTTCCCCAACTACGGCGACTACTCTTAGCCAGGCCCTAAGCTTCAAGCAGACACCGGACCTCGGGCGCTACCTGGGAGTTCCCTTGCTTCATGAACGTGTCACTAAACGGACTTACCAGTATATCCTCGACAATGTCCACCACTGCCTTTTGGGCTGGCGAGCCAACCTCTTGTCTTTTGCGGGTCACATCACTTTGATCCAGTCGGTCCTCTCTGCTCTGCCTACTTACACGATGCAAACGGTTCGACTTCCTAGATGATTGTGCGATGGATTGGAAAAGATTTTCCAAGCCTTTTTATGGGGATCTTCCCCGGACACTCGACGGATTCCCCTTGTCCCTTGGACGCAAGTTTGCCAACCGAAGGAACTGGGTGGGTTAGGGATCCGGAACATCCGTGCCACTAATGATGCCTTGCTCAGCAAGTTAGGGTGGGGCCTGCTCACGAAACCCAACGCCTTATGGGTCCAAATTTTATCGGCCAAATATCACTTTAATGCCCATAACCCTACTGCTCTTCCTCGTACAGGCGGTTCCATGGTGTGGCGGAGCATCCGAGCCATCTGGCCCAACGTACTCAATGGTATGCGGTGGATGATTGGGGACGGGCTTCAGACTCGATTTTGGCTTGACCCTTAGGTAGCCAATGTGGGACCTCTTGCTCAGCATCTTATCTCGCCTCTCCCTGCCTCGGCCCTTGACCTTCGCGTTCACTAGTTCGTTGATTCCCATGGCCATTGGGACTGGCTTTAATTTCAACCGCTGCTCCCCTCCTTTATCTGGATGGCCATCGCGGGCACCTTTCCTCCCAAGTCTTACCTAGGAGCTGATAAACTCGTCTGAGGACCTTCCCCTTCTGGAATCTTCACAACCGAGTCTGCCTACTCGATGCTCATGGAGCCCCTCCGAGCCCACCCCGATCGCCTATGGTCTTCCATTTGGCAGTGGCCCAGGCCTCAACGCATTCGATCATTTCTCTGGTTGTTGACTCGCGACCGCCTCTTCTCCAATCAGCAACGCACTCGCCGGCACCTTACTACGAACACAGCTTGTTACCACTGTCAAGTGGAGGAGACCGCGCTCCATATTGTTCACGACTGCCCCCTCGCGCAAACTCTTTGGCGTACCTTCCCTCCGCACGTCCTCCCTCCCACCTTCTTCACTAGTAGCCGCCCCGATTGGCTCCTTACTAACCTTAAACACCATCACTTGGTTTGGGGCCATGAGTGGGCAGCCATTTTTGGGACTGCCTGTTGATTCTTCTGGACCTGGCACAATTTGGCCATTTTCGACAATCAATTTTCCTAGCCTAGCTCTCCCGCGCTAGTTGTGTTTAATTTTGTCCGCTTGCGTTCCTTGACCTCTGCTTCGATTAGTCACGCTCAGCTGGCCTCTCGGCCGTATTCTGCCCGCTGTCTTGGGTGGTGCCCGCCTACCTCAGGGTGGGTTAAGTTGAATACGAATGGTGCATATTGCAGGGACACATACTTGGCCGCTGCATGGGGTCTTCTTTGGGACAGTTGTGGAGCTTGGCTTGGTGGTTTTTCTCAGCTTATCGGCCCGATGTTCCCCAATTACGGCTGAGCTCTGGGGTGTCTACTCGGGTCTCCTCTTAGCCTGGAACCTTGGCTTCCGGCATGTGGTGCTGGAACTAGACTCTATGGTGGTGATCGAGCTCCTCTCTGATGGCCCGCAACGCTCTCTCACTCTCAATCCTCTTGTCCGGGGCATCAATAAGCTCCTGATCCAGAACTAGGTTGTTCTCCATCGACATACTTACCGAGAGGGTAATTGGTGTGCGGACTGGCTCGTGACACATGCTTTTCATTTGCGCCTAGGGCTCACCTTTTTTGACATAGCACCCCTTGGGTGTGCCACTCTCCTTCTGGAGGACTTATTCTGAGGTAACCTCCCTCGACGTACTGTGTAATTTGCCTTTTCTGTTTTATGCTTTCCCTTGTTAAAAAAAACAAAACAAAAAGAAAACCAAGAATTTTCATTCTGAATTCCCGAGGTTTAAAAATGTCTTCAGTAAGCATGATGGACCTACACAAACCTGAGCTAAGCTGTAAGGAATCTCAAATCTGAAGTTTGGAAACGTAAAATGAATCAGAAATCTTTAATACTTGTCATTTCAGTAAAATAACATATATAAGTCAGATTTGTAACTTTTTTCTAAAACGTTAAATTTAAACTTTAAATTGACAAAACTTTTAATAAAATTGTATTATGTTAATCACATTACATTAGTTAATGTAATATAAAATTATTATATTTAGTATTTCTGCGACTCTCACTATATCACGTAAAAATCGATACATAATGAGACTTACATATTTTAATTAAAATTTCTTAAAAATAATTCAACTTAGACTAATTAACTTAATTTTAGTAACAAATCTCTAATTACTACGAAATTCACAATTCAATTTTTTCATTCCCAAAGATGTGAAACCAAATAAATAATAATTATTCAAATTCTCCATCTGAACTACAATCAAGCTACTTTAGAAAATCATTTTAATATTTTACTGTCATCATCTATATTTTGTCATCTTTATGAAATATAAATGGTAACTAATAATTTCATTTTGTTTAGAAGAGTTAGGCTTAGGTCTAGATAATGTAGACCCAGACTCGATTAAAAAACGTCATTTATACTTTTAATTTTAAAAAATTATTTTAAAAAATTGATGGAGTTGGCCCATGGGCCGACCTATTATCATCCCTAATATTTCATGTGACTCCCTGATAATGTGAGCTTATTTTAATTAGTCTTTGTTTATTTTAAATTGTGTTACCTCTTCTCAAACTGTACAATTTAATGAACCTAAAAAAGATGATCATCATGTGAGAAATTTCCGGTCTATAAAAAGTGGAATATGTGCTTGTAGAAATTATCAAATAATCAAATATTTTCTCATTATGGCCCCTACAATTCATAGTTTGTTAATTTGATACGTTCCCTGCTGCACATAGTTTCTTAATTTTTGTTGTCCCTATGTTACATCTTTTATTTGTACTCTTTCAATGATTTGAGAACTTGAGAAGCAAAATGAGCAACATTTTCAAGAAGTAATATTTATTAAAGTTTACAACTTAAAAAACATAGTGCATGATTTTTAAGAATTAAGCATAAACAAACATCTTTATAGAAGCATCATACTTTCAAAGCTCAATAAATATTGTTAAGTTGTGCGATATGATATTTTGGGCATTATTTGTAATTGGACATCTTTGATTTGTGGAATAGTATTATGATGAGTATTGTACCTTATGTGGGGCTGTTTGAAGATGAGATTTATTTGGAATAAAAATCCTAGTCATGATTGGATTTAATTGAAATCAAATCACCATATCTTGATTATGATAAGACGTAGAGTTTTGGTTGATTTTTAAACTCCTATTTGACAACCTATTTTGGGGATAATGGCTATCTAAGGTAGCTAGATTTTTGGAGATTCTATTCACTATTTTGCAGCTGCATTTTTGCTATGTTTCACGTAATATTTGGGGCTGTGTTTGTTGTTGTCTTGTGTGTGAAAAACCGATAAGGATATGGTGACTTGGCACTTAATTTTTGGGAATTTTAAGTGATCTTTGGAAGTTGATTTTTGCATATCTTTTCCAAATTGGGTAACTACATTTTTTGTTGATTTGGTGTGTTCTTTCTCTAGGGTTGTGTGACTTTATGGGGCTGTCTATAAGCTTGATTTGCATGAAAAATTTCCATATTACTTGGAGTTGTTGCAACTTTTTTGTTTTGATGTTTTCGGTGATGAAATGTTGGTGTTTTTATTGAGTTTTGTGGTTGTTGTGTGTGGGATATCTCAGTGACATTATCAAAGGTTCAGAGTAGAATTTTTGGTGGACAACTTCCCGATCTTTCGTTGAAGAAGCTGGATTTTTTAGAGGAGTTGTTTCTCTTATCTCAAGTGTCTTTGTTTATGTCCATTATTGTTTTTACACTTGAGTTATTTTATTGTCATTCTTTATTATTAAATATTGTTGAAGTAACCTTGTTGAGGTTAACACGAGATGGTCGTGTTATTGGGGTGAAATACTTTCACGGATTGTGAGGACCAGAGATAGTGTCAAGGGTAAGGTGAATTGGTTCTGTAATGTCTTGAGTAAGACTATTATTGTTCTTTGGTAAAAGTGATTAAGTTGGGTAAGGGCCCTACAAATATAGGCAAACTGTGTCGAACTGCGTTAACAAATTTTTGGTTTTAATTTTTTATTGTGTGTTTTTTGTTTTTATTTGTGCTAAAAATAACTGCATCTGAATCAGAAATTTTTTGAAACTATATGCTTTCAAAATATCAATTAGTATTAGAGAGGGTCATAGAATTTGGTATGATAAATTGGTGCAGATTCATGTTTCGCAAATATGGCTACAAGAGAAAGAACATCAATTACTAAGCCATCATTGGATGGTTCCAATTATTCTGCGTGGAAATCACAGACGAGAGTATTCATTTAGGCAAAAGGAACAAAAGCGTGAAACTCAATGTTACATAGCTAGACACATCTAGTGATAACTGATGACAAGGGATAAGTAGTACTGAAAGATCCATCTGAGTAGACAAGAGTTGAAGAAGAAAGAGCACTTGGAAATTCTCAAGTCATGTATGCCATCTTTAGTGCCGATGATGAAGGTCACTTTTTAATGTTTTCAGCTTGTGAATCAGTAAAAGAAGTGTAGGACACTTTGCAAACTATAAATAAGGGATTGAAATCTATGATAGCCTTAAAACTTCATATATTGGCTGTGATATTTGAAGAGCTGAAGATGGATGAGAGTGAAACTATTGGCTAGTTTCATGATTATGTGACATAGCAAACCAATCACATTGAAGTATTCTAACCTGAAACTTGTTAAGAAGACATAGAGATCATTATCTCTGAGGTTCATATCGAAAATTGCAACCATCCAAGAAGCTCATGATATCAATGAATTGTCGTTGGATAAGGTAATTGAGATTCTTATCAATTTTGAGATGAACTTGTTGAGGGAAAAATGAGGGAAAAGCAAAGGGTTGTCATTGTAAGTTGAAATTGTAAAGTTGTGAATGACATAGGAGATAAATTCGATGAGAATGAGGCTGGTGTTATTGACAAAAAAATTCAATAAGTGGTTAAAGAAAGTTAAAAAGGATAGACCTGAGTTCAGGCAAAATGGTGGGAGTTCATCAAATAGAAATTGTAAACAACAAGCTAAAACTCAAAAGGGTAAAAGAAAAATGAAGAAAATTCAGTGTCATAAATGTCAAGACTTCAGACATGTGCAAGTAGAATGTGTTAACACCTTGAAGAAGAAAAAAGGGAAGTCCTATACTAGCACTTGGAATGAGAATGAATCCAAAAGTGAGTACGGTAGTGAAGAGGGATTTGTAAGTAATGTTACGTTGGTTACTTTATAGAGCAAAAGTCCAGCTACTTGTTTAATAGTAACCAAGAAGGAAGAAACTGACAGTGAAATCGTGGATAAATCAGTTCAGAATTTTGGGGAAAACACAAATGATTTAGTCCAAAGTTTAATTTCAGATCATGACAGTGATAACAATGATTCAAAGAACAAAAGTGAGGATATTTACAAAACCTGTGAGTTAATGTATGCAAACCGGGTGCAAACATATAAGAACAATGAAAAGCTAAAGAAGGAAAACTCTACCACGAAGAACATCATTCAAGATCTAGAGAAGAAGTTGTTATCTACAATAGATGAGCTTAATGAAACAAAGTTGAAGTTGGTTAGTACAAAAAAAGGGATAAGAATATTAAATGGAGGTACCGAAAAGTGAGAAAAGTTGATAGAAATTGGTAAGATTAAAGGAGACCTTTAAGACATTGGCTATAAAGGTAGATGTTCTAAGTCAATGATGAGAAAAATGGTGCGGCCAGATATGTCTAGGGAAAAAATTCAAGGAGGAAACAAAAATTTATATCTAATTGTCAATTTTGTGGGATAAATAGGAACATAAGGCCAAATTATTACCAATTGTTACAAATGATATTTCAAAGGACTCAAAATCGAAAGTCTAGACTTTCTACAATGAATTTTCAGTAGCAACCAATGTTACCAAAACATACTTGGGTTAGAAAGGGTGAAAGAAGTTATTTGATAGATTATCAAAGTTGTATGGATGACCATATTACTTTTGGAGGTGGAAAGAAGGTCGTGATTATTGGAAGAGGGACCCTTTGCGTAGATGGACAACCATGCTTCAAAAATGTACTTCATCTGGGTGGTCTAAAAACCAACTTGGTAGTTGAAGAAAATATTCAAAACTAGCCTCACAAACCAGCTCAAAGATTTAAAGAAGCAAGAACCAAAAATTGTGCAGATCTGCAATTAGTTACTGTTGGTGAAGAAACTGTTCAAACAGAGGATAAGTTAGTTGCTTCAAAAGAAGAAACCAACCAAAAAGTTAATGACAGAGATAATGTAAAGAGGAATAAGACCGGGTTTGAAAATTTTTTGAGGGGCACGTGGACTATGTGCTTTACATTTTTACAGTATATTGATGTTATTTCTTAAAAAAAAAAGGAAGTTCGAAGGAGTTAATCTGGGCTCTCTAAGTTTTTATTTATGGATTTTCTAAGGTTCAATTGATTGATGTGTATCTAGACCTTTCCTTACTTGTTGAATAGTATATTTGATGTGAAAATGAGGCTCTGTTTGATGATTTGATAATTCTACTTTTAGATTTTGATTTACAAAGTTATGTTAAGAAAATGTTGATGCTTGGTTGGATAACTGTAGGAAGATTCGAGTTTTTTTTTATTTAAGTTTTTCAAGTTTTATCTTGGTTTCTCTCTACACCATGGATTGAATGAGTTTGAGCAATATGCTTTCACACGGTTTATGTGAGGGGAAGGTTGATTAAGTTTGATTATGATTCGTTAAATGCATTTTTGGAGTTTATGAATTTAATCAGTCGTATGCGGATGACTTTGATATGAGTACTGGTATATTAGACAATGTTTTGACTGGTAGTAAATTGTTATATGGGCGTATTTATGATTCTTCAGCTGTACCTACTACTAATTTTTATGCCTCTTTATTCACTAATATTGTTCGCATTGAAGGTATTCTTCGTTTTGACATTGTTTTGTTCCAAGGGGGAGATATAATATTGTTATTTGTGAATGTTCTATTTAGAGGGAGATTTCAAGGTATATGCGTGACTAATCATTTTGCTTTTTGGCATTTTTTTGTCTCAAGGGGAGAATGTTTTTGAACTTTGGTATTATTGTTTTTGAACTTTATGAATTTGTTTTTATGTAAATTTGACGTCATTTGAAAGTTATTAATGTTTGATTAAGGAAGAGTTCCTATATGTTATATGAATTTGATGTTGTGTGTCCAATTATACTCTTAAGGGGGTATTTCGATAGTGACAAATAATGTCAAAAAAGAGGATATTGTTAAGTTGTGTGTTATGATATTTTGGGCATTATTTGTAATTGGACATATTTGATTATTTAAGGAATATTATTATAATGATTATTCAACCTTATATGGGACTCTTTGAAGATAAGGTTTATTTGGGATTAAAAATCCTATTCATGATAAGATTTAATTGAAACCAAATCACCATATCCTAACTAAGATAATATATAGAGTTATGGTGATTTTTAGACTTTTCTTTAACAATCTATTTTGGGGATAATGGCTATCTAAGGTAGAGGGATTACTATTTTGCAGTTGCATTGTTGCTATGTTTCAAGTAATTTTTGGGGTTGTTTTGTTGCTGGCTTGGGTGGGAAAAATCGATAAGGATATGGTGACTTGGCAGTTGGATTTGGGAAATTTGAGTGATCTTTGGAAATTAACTTTTGCAAATTTTTCCAGATTGGGCAGCTACATTTTCTATTGATTTGGGGTGTTCTTTCTCTAGGGTTGTGTGATTTTGTGGGGTCATTTATAAGTGTGGCTTGTGTGAAAATTTTCCAGATTACTAGGAATTGTTGCAACTCTTTTGTTTTGATGTTTTTGGTGATGAAATGTTAATGTTTGTGTTTAGTTTTGTGGCTGCTGTGCGTGGGATATCTCAATGACATTATCGAAGTTCACGGCATAATTTATGATGGACAACTTCCCGATCCTTCGTTAAATAAGCTGATTTTTTAGGGAGTCGTTTCTCTGATCTCAAGTGTCTTTTTTTATTTATGTTATTATTTCTATCAATTGAGCTATTTTATTTTCATTCTTTATTATCAATTACTGTCAAAAAAATCCTTTGTTGAGGCTAACATGAGATGATTGTGTCATTGAGAGTGAAATACTTTCACGAGTTGTGAGGACCAGGGATAGTATCAAGGGTAGGGTAAGTCAACTGTGTAATGCCTTGAGTAAAACCATTGTTATTCTTTGGTGAAAGTGATTAAGCTGGGTGAGGGCTCCGCAGACATAGGCTAATTGTGTAGAATTGCGTTACCAAATCTCGAGTGTTGATTTGTTTATTTCGTATTATATTTTTCTATTTTTTATTTTTCAGAAAGCTTATAATTGTTGTGGCTGATTCATAATTTGTGTGAAACTATATCGTTAGGGATTATCAAGTACAATTATTCCATTCGACCACGTTTTAAGGTTCAAAAAGGATTTGTTGTAAGAATATCCAACATGAATAAAATCCATACCCATGAAAAAAGTTCTTGATCATCTTGAGTTTGATCACTAAGTCATCATAGCGGCAATAAAGTGGTATAATTGTTAGGTCCGTATTTTGCGTAGTCACCGGGCTTGGGTCCCCGGGTACTTCAAGTTTGCACGCGACCCACACACTAATTGGTATTGTCCTCTTTGGTCAG
>JANZLD010000005.1:8906051-8917572 GCA_026413575.1 Erythroxylum carthagenense | reverse complement strand
ACCTTGATTCTTAACCAAATGAAGAGATCTTTAGCTTAATTGGAAGCTCTTTTCTTTCTCTATTTGTTTCCTTTCTTTATCAACCCCAAAATCTCTCTTGTAGGCTAGGGAAATTGAAACCGTAGCTTGTTTCTCTTCTTTCTCTCTTTTTCTTCTTCCCTTTGTACTTCTCTCTCCTTTTTATGACATTCTCTCTCTTTTCTCTACAATTTTTGTTCTTCCCTTCTACTTCCTTCCATTTTCGTGTTTCTACTCCATTTATAGGCAAGACAACACTTCTTCCAATTATGCCCTTAATGATTGAAAATTGTCCCATTTACCCCTTCCATTTATGTCTTATATCTTTTACACATAAGTGTCTTGCCAAAAGCACCCTTGAATATTCTGACATAACACTTTATTGTAGAAGACTCTTCTCTATTGTCTTACTTTTTCAATGACACCAAAAGCATTCAATTTGGTTCAGTAGTGTGAAAGTTATACTCCAATATCTCCGGACTGCTTTTATTTCGAGATAGTACCCTATACTCAACTTCCATCCAAAACTTGAAACTCTCAGAGTCTGATTCAGAATTTGATTTTTTTTCATATAATTTGTAGCCCTATGTTTCTAGTTTACCATAAAATAAAAATCGTCTCATTTGGACTTCTACTGATCCAGAAAACATCAAAATACTGAAGTATGTTCAGTGAGATAACAGCAGTTCATATTATTGAAGAACACACTTACTATACCCGTCCCACTCTTTTCACTAAATCTTTCTCCATTAGTTTCATATGACTATGATTCTTGGTGGAGATGTAAGGCAATGTCTTACGAATCCAATATCTTAAGAATCAAGTCATTTGGAGGTCTAGAGAAGAAGTTATGGCCAAAAGGATCCAACATGTTCATATCTTTACTCGTATTGTATATGTCTTAGCGCAATTGCTATAACTCTCACTACAGATGTCAGATTGACTTTATTTTTGGACTATTGGAAATAGTACTTCCAAATCTACAACTTTTATGAAGACCTCAAAGACCAATTCTATTGTCTGACTTCTATATCATCTCACTTTTACATCGTCTCACTTTCCTTTCGTCTTAGTTCCACTTCGTCTCACTTTTGCGTCTTACTTTTGAGTCTCACTTTTGCGTCTTACTTTTGAGTCTCACTTTTGCGTCTTACTTTTGTGTCTTACTTTTGCATCTCACTTTTGCGTCTTACAACTTCGTCTTACTTTTGCGTCTTACAACTTCGTCTTACTTTTGCATCTCATTTTTTAGTCTTACTTTTGCGTCTCACTTCTACATCTTACTTTTGCGTCTCACTTTTGCGTCTCACTTTTGCGTCTCACTTTTGTGTCTCACTTTTGCGTCTTACTTTTGCGTCTCACTTTTGCGTCTTACTTTTTCCAGAATGTCTTCCCTTATAAGGATCATAACTTTTGACTCCGATGTCTAAAATCTTCATACTATATACCGTTGAAAAGATAAAAGAAAGATCTACAACTCTCCAGAAGGCATCTTGGCTAAAATCTCTTTATATCAATCCCAAATTTGCCCCTAAACTCTGAAGATGAATTTTCCATACACACACCAATGCACTAGACCAACTCCATAACTTCATGAAATTTTGAGACTTTTAGAGACAGAACTGAAATTTGATGTCTTCATACGAAATATAACCATATATCTCTAGATTAATCCCAATTAAGAATCATCTCGTTTGGACAACTAGAGAAAAAGTTATGGCTAAAAGACTGAAGAATATTCAGTGAATATTTTCCATATCACTACCAATTTTATTTCCAAATCTTTCTTTATCTCATCTCATACCTAGATCACTCTTTTCACTTCCTCTACTTCTCACTTTCAATAACATCACATTTAAAAACAATCTTACCTAGAAATTGTCAATGAATGCATGTACACTTATTTTTGTGAAAAGATTCAATATTCATGTGCATATATATTAACATTATGCATGAGCAAGAAAATGCATTTCCTTAATCTCTCTTTGAGCTTACATGTATTGAAATTTCAAGTCCTAACCCTTAATATAGGGACAGGATGTTACAATCATTGCCAGGAGGCTTGCTTTAATTCATATATAGATTTGTTAAGCTTGCAGACTAAATGCTCACAATCACTAGAGGAGAATCCTTCAGGTTGTTTCATATATACTTCTTCCTCTAGTTCACCATTGAGGAACGTCGTTTTCACATCCATTTAATATAACTCAAGATAAAAATGAGCTACTAGTGTCATGATTACATGAAGAGAATCTTTCTTAGATACAGGAGAAAATGTCTCCGTGTAATCGATTCTTTTCCTCTGAGTGAACCTTTTGACAACAAGTCTTGCTTTATGTCTCTCAATGTTGCCTCGTGAGCCTTTCTTTGTCTTAAATACCCATTTACATCCAATGGTTTTCACACCATTTCGTAACTCAACGAGATCTCATACTTAATTAGATGCCATAGAATTCATCTCATTCTTCATAGCATTGTATCACAAGTCCAATTCCTTAGAACTCAAGGCCTACGAAAACATTTTAGGATCATTTTTGACTCCAATGTTATAATCCAACTCTTGTAGATACATTAGATAATCACTAGGTATTACTGGTCTTTGAACCCTAGTAGATCTCCTCAATGTTGTATCATCATGCTCATAAAGAACTTGTTGCTCATCCTATTGTTCAACTGGTTGCTCAACAATTTCTGATTGTTTCTCGTTTACAACTTGATCTATTAGATTGGTATTGACAGCTTGTGGAACTTCAGTAACTGGTTATCCAACACCCGTTTCAACTTAAGGGGTGTGTGTGACAATCAATCTATCACTTGAACCAAAGGGTTGAGTTTCATAATAACCTTTTTCAAAAACTATGTCTTGAAAATGACCACTAACACTGATCAAGTCATTCTCAAGAAACTTTGTATTTCTTGATTCCACAATTCTAGTGCTGTAAGATGGACAATAGAATCTAAACCCCTTAGACCTTTCAGCATATCCAATGAAATACCCACTAATGGTCCTTAGGTCTAGCTTCTTCTCCACTGAGTTGTAAAATTCTCACTTCAGACGGGCATCCCCAAATGCGTATATGCCTCAGACTCGGTTTTCAACCCTTAACTAACTCAAAAGGTGTCTTTAAGACAGCCTTGGTTAGAACCCGGTTTAATATATACACAACCGTTTTTAGAGCTTCAGTCCACAAGAATTGAGAAAGTTTTATATTACTCCTCATATTTCTTACCATGTCCATTAAGATTCGGTTTCTTCTTTCTATCACACCATTCTTATCCAGAGAACCAGGCATGGTGTATTGGACAACAATCCCACGTTCCTGAAGAAACTTTGCAAAAAGACCAGGCGCTTGTCCATTTTCAGTGTATCTACCGTAGTACTTTCCACCTCTATCTGACCTCATGATTTTAATCAGTTTTTCACATTAATTCTCCACTTCAACCTTAAACATTTTAAAGGCATCCAAAGCTTTGTCCTTATAACGAAGTAAGTAGAGATACATATATCGCAAATAGTCGTCTATGAGGTGATAAAGTATTTCGGACTATTTGCGTCCATATCTGGACAACAAATATCTGTATGTATGATTTCTAACAGGCTTGTACTTCCCTTGGCACCTCTTTTAGGCTTGTTAGTTTGCTTACCCTTAATGCAATCTATGCAAGTCTCAAAGTCTGCAAAATCCAAAGTACTAAGTACTCCTTCATTTACTAATCTCTTAATTCTCTCAATGGACATGTATCCTAATTTACGATGCCATAACATACTTCTTCATTCACAACACATCATTTCAATCCAACGGTGACATGTATCGAATTATAGGCATCATCATTTTGTAACTGAATGGAATAAAGACCATCAAGTAATGTACCATAACCAATAACTTTAAATCCATTACATAAACTGAAACCAAAATCTGAAAAGTTAAAGGAAAAACCAAAAGGTATAAGTCTTAATATAGAAATCAAATTTCTAAAGAAATTTAAAATATAAAAGGTCTTTTCCAAACACAAAATAAAGCCACTGCTCAAAACCAAACTATAAGTGCTAATGGCTTCCTTATGTGAACTCGTCTTACGTCTTGAATAGATGAATTGTTCACTTCCCACCAACTTCCTTAGGTTTTACATACCTTGCAAGGTATTTGAAACATGGATTATAGAACCAAAATCAATCCAGTATGTGTTATGATTAATATTAATCATATTACATTCATAACAAACAAATGAAATGTGAGTACCTTTCTTTTTGAGCCAGTTCTTAAATTTAACACAGTCTTTCTTCATGTGTCCATTCTTCTTGTAGAAGAAACACTTAGACGATTTCTTTATATCAGACTGTGGAGACATTTTGCCTTTTCCTTTTTTTTTTACATCATCCTGTCTCTTCTTTCCTGTAATGGTCAAATTGACACCCTCACCCTCTTCCATCAACCTCTCCTCTTTTTGCACACACATGATCAACAGTTCATTACCGATCACTTGACCTTATATGTGTTATAAGAGATTTTGAAATGACCGTATTGTTGGGGCAGAGTACACAAAATGTAATGCATCGGGAAAGATTCCGATATAGTAACCTCCAACGCTTTCAACTGAGCCGCTATATCTCTCATACGCATGATATGATCACGTATGCCCTTTATTCCAGTGAGCCTCAAGGATGACAACTGAATAATTAAAGTACTAGCAAGGGCCTTACCAGTAAATATCTTGGTCTTTATGAACATCACGGAGAGGCGATTAGATCTCTCCCATTTTTCATAAAGAGCAACAGTGTCTGGAGTGCTAGTCTCAGTCATACTCGGTGGTTCGTCCTTCCTAATAGCATAGTCTATATCCATCCAGCCCAAATAAAGCAAAATCCTCTCCTTCCAGACCTTAGAGTTGTCACCTCTTAGTTCGGGAATATCACACTTAATATCAAAAATATTCACAGTCTGAGTAACTGCAAATTAAGAAATAAAAAATATATATTTGTTATATATAATTCGAGACCAATAATAATTCACGGTTTACCAATGTAAATCATGCATTTAACAGATGAATTTAGTGACATAAGACTTGCCTGTGGGCTAAAGTTTTATTCAATTAGATTCATCCAAAACTTTATGACAATCCTATTGAACTATGTTTCTTTTCTTAATTCCTGTGGGTATATTAAAAAATATAATCCGATATTTCATCTTCATTAATCATACAAATATAACAAAATTCATGTAGGTAAATTTTATCATATCACGTATGATTAATTACAATTAATGATTTAATGTGCTCTTAAAACTAAATATATAATTGTAATTAATTTGAGACTTTGTGGCTACTCCCAATTAATTAAATGTTAATCACTCACACCATCTTAAGCTTAAATAAAGCCTAAATATTTGCATCAATTTTTAAATAATACAAATAAATCAAATAATAATGCACAAATTATTAAATCTAATTTCACATGTATAATGATCATAAATTTATACACACAATCTTTCAATTAATCACAAGTAATTTGTGCAAATAATTTAAACAATTATTACTAATATGTCAAAATTTAATTCCAATATAAGACAATAATTAAAAAATTAATATTTTCATAAAATATTAATACCAAAAATAATGTTATAATTAAAATCACAACATAATGGGTTAGGTCTTGATTAACCCAATTAATCATTAATATTAGCATAATTAATATTAATAAAATTTTCAAAAAAAATCACAAGTCATCTTCAACCTCCAGTCGGGTCGGGTGTGACCCGACTGCAAACCGATAGAGCCCCGACGCACCAAGCATGCAAAAGACATTAGAAGATGGATGAGGGTCGTCGACGACGACCAGGCGACATGCACGAGACATCGGAAAATCGACCATGCGACACTGCATGGATGGCAACGTCCGAAGCCATCATCGTTGTCCCTCCTCTCTTGACGGTTCAGTCACAGTTTGGTGCTCCACGATGTATCAAAACACGATTCTCACGTCCATCATGTACAAAAAATGTCGAAATATTCAACAACTTCAAGCTCATCTCTTATGGATGAAAAACAACGAGAACAGAGCATAACAGAGACAATTTTTCCATGGTTTTTAAGCAAGACAAAGGCATCACTGAAGCTGAGATACAAAATGAAATAATATCACAGTTGCATGGCATGCATCTCATACAAACAACATTTACGTGAGACAAGATACATGCATATTAACCATGCATGTATTGCAACAAAAGCACAACCAAAATAAAATACCTCTAGCCATTGCTCCACCGATGATCCTCATCATCTCTGTGTTTGAATCTTCTAGCCTCTCCCTTTAGCACGATCGATGGTGTATGGCTTGTGCTATATAAGGATAGGGACCCAAACAAGCTTTTAAAACCATTTCATTACCTCTGCTCATCACAGAGGGTGAAACTCATGAAGCATGGGCGATAAAGTGAGTGTGGTGAGGAGGGTTAAGCATTAAATGGACCACAATCTCTTCAATGGCAAGAGTAAGTAGATTTGAAAACAAAAATCTTACATTTTTCTCCCAGCTTATTCACCAGAAAGCTAGTATAAAGCCGGACATCGGCACCACCACTGTCATCAGCAACTTCAGTTGACAAAGAAGAAGACAATGACTTTGTAAACGCAAGGACGCTTTATACTAGCTTTCTGGTGTCTTCATGGTGTTGCTAGGAAAAGCTGCCGTGTTGTACATAAGCCCGCGTTGGCAACGACCATGATTTTGGTTCATTGAGGAGACCACCACCAATCTGTACCATTTCATCTTGGACAATGTTTTCATTCGGTTCAAGGTCAGGAACTCGTAGCCTGCTTGATACGAAAGGATTATATTTGTTTTAAGGTTGAATCAGCTATGCCAAATCCTGTGGTGCTTAGGAAGATGATGTTAATTGTTTAGCCTTCTATTTCATTTAATGTTGTCTGTATAACATTTGGTATTCTTTGCCAAATCATATGGTCGTCTCGACATTTAATGTTATATTCAAAGGTTTTAATTTGTAAATTATGAAATACATTCCGGTTGCAGATGATTGTGAATGGTACAAACACAATTATAAAAAGAAGGATCATAATTATGATGCATTACAATAATGATTCAGAGTCCAATTACAATATTTTAACCCCAATTTGTAATTGTAAATTGCACTTTAAATTTTTGGTTAAATGAAATTTTGAGATATTAAATTGTATTTGTTTTTCCCAAAGATTATAAAAATAACACACTTAACACATTATTAGAACTTAATTAAATATACATATGGGTGTATTAAAAGAGGCCAAGTTGCAAACTTTGTTCCCAGAGGATTATCCTACCTATCAGTATTCAACATGTGAGTTGAAGTAAAATATGTTTATTTAAGATCACAACGAATTAAGTTTTCTTGTTGAATTTTGATGTTTGGAACAATAAATACTTTTTTTGAAATCTGAAAAGAAAATAAAAATTTTAAAATAAGGAAAATCATTTAATATAGGTGAAGTTTTAATCCTAAAATTCATTTACAGTCTAATTAGATTAGAATTAGCATCGAAAAGCTCAATATTAATTGAACTTTGAATCAAAAATGTCAACTTCAAGTTGAGTTCGAAGTCTATCGAATTTAAAACTTAAGGTTCTGTTTGTTTTCATTTATGATTTTAGTTTTAAATTTTTGTTATCAATTTTAATAAAAAATTGTTTATTTGAGTTTTTATTTTTATTTTTTATTTTGGTTTCTTTCGGTTTTCATAATATATGAAAATCATAAAAATATTTTTTATTTGTTGCCTCAACAATCTAATTTAGTATTAACTAAAATATATATTATTTAATAGTAATTATTAATAAGAATAAAAATTTTACTTTAAGATTATATTTTAATCAAAAAAATTATTAAATTTTTTATTTTAATAAAATGTTTAATTTTTTACTTATAAAAGTAATTTATCTTTAAATCTTATATAATATATAATTATTATCAGTAATAAAAATAGATCATATTTAGGATTAACTAAAATGTGCAAAAGTTTTATTTATCTCCACCATTTTATGAGTTTTTTTTTCTTTTTTGCGTATGTAATTATCATTTCTCTTGAGTATCCACTAATTCGAAATTAAATTTGAAAGTCATATTTGGACCTAAACATTTTCGAGATCCTTGGTAACCAAAAAATGACAAGTGCTTTTCTTTGTTTGAATCTTAGAAAACTTGATTAGTAGACGAGCCTACATGTCTTGCTTTTACAACTATATCATGAGTTAAATCCCTGCATTGCTTATTTACGTTAACAATTAGATATGTTTTTATTTTATTTTAAAAAATATAAAATAAAAACTAATAATTGCAAAAAAAATTATTTAAACTTAGGTCTTGTGAAATTAAATTTTAAAGTTGACTTTGAATTGACTGGACGCTTTACCACCCTACCACCCAAAAGGCTTGAGATTATCTGTTCCTGTGAGATCTCACATCGGTTAGAAAGGAGAACAAAGTACGCCTTATAAAGGTACAGATACTTCTTCCCTATAGACGCGTTTTTTCGAATCCAGGAAGAGGAAAATTGTGAGGGTCTTGGTTCGATAGGCGACCCAAAATGAACAATATTTATGGACGGGTGATCTAGGCTATTACGAATAGTATCAGAGCCAATTCCTAATCCATTGTGTCGGCAAAGACGATGGGTCCTACAAGGGTGGATTGTGAAATCCTACATTAGTTAGAAAGGAGAATAAAGTACGTCTTATAAGGGTACGAATACCTCTTCCCTATAGAAGCATTTTTTTGAGTGCGTGGAAGAGCAAAACCGTGAGGTCCTTGGCCTAATGGGCAACCCAAAGTGGATAACTCTGGCCAAAATCAGGCCGGGTCAAATTTGACATCTTTATCGATAATCACTGGATCTCCTAAAAAAATAATGGCAAGAGGTGAGCTACCAACTCAGTGAGAATAACTGATCTTACACTTAAAACCAAGTACCTCAATAAATAATTATAAATATGAGTCAACCAGTTAAATCATACATATAATACATATATACACAACAGTCTTCAGTCTAATCCAAATAGTTAACAAACATTTGAAAATTTTCACCTAATGATATTTACACAAATATTAATTGCAACTGTCATTTATGTTTTATTCCAATATTTAATTGAATTGTCTAGGCCTAGCTTAACCTAATAGGCATACATTCAAGGCTCTGCTAGCTCATCTCATCATAATCTCTCATTAGTAGAAACGTAATTAAATGATTAAATATCGACATACGGTATCTCAATCTCTCTTAATACTTTGGTATTGTTCCAGTACCTAGCCATTGACACATAATATCCTCGGGATTAAGGATATCCTAGTATCACTCCAATACCTAGTCATCTACACAGGACATCCCCGAAACTCAAGATGCTTCGGTATCTGCTCACAAATACCTAGGCACCACTCACTCACATTGACTCAACTTATCCATCTAAGATCATTAAATGTAGTCTATCCTAGGCAAACCACTAATTCTCAATGTTTACCAATTATTCACAACTTGTTATCTATCAGTCCCTATTTAATTAACACATTTCCTGTCAACTTAAGAAGCAATACACCTCAGAAAACGTAACAAAACGTAACAATGAAACACCTTATACTAAATTAATTATTTGATAATTAAAGTAAATATAATTCATGTATGTAATTATTAATCATTAATTTAATTAATGACTAATTAAAACATAATACTTAATTTTAATAGTAAAGTTCAAGGTTATCCTTACCTCAATTTTAGATTCAACTAATTAATAATCTCAATTTCTCCTTAATTGGACTTTCGGACATAGAATTTACAAAATTCTATTAGACTGATTTACGAAATTTCTAACCTAATTACACTAATAATCTAACATTATTCTCTTTTCTAATTTATTCTCAATTATAAAAATAATATCCTTACTAACCTAACCCTTATAATTACTAAAATACTCTTAACTAATTAAAAGTCTCATTTTACTCTTATCCTTTTTAATTAATACTAAAAATGTCCTTCTTGCAACTAAATTCTAGATTTACCCTTCACTTTTCTGCATTCCTTATTTTGAATGTAACTTAAAATTTCAAAACAATGTCATCATCTTCACCCTCTCCACTTCTCCCATCTCCTCTTCTTTTATCATTTTTCAGCCTCATTTTTTTTCATTTATACCTCTTCATGCAACTTCAATCATTGTCCTAATCAACCACAACATGCAAACCAACTATAATCTAGTGTAGGATGATCAAAATCACAAAAAATGACATAATATGGCTACTAGAATTGACCTAAGTGTAAGGCACTTTGAGGCTGTCAATCTCCACAACTTGCTCAAATGTTTCTTCAAAACAAACAAAAGGAGGAAACTTATAAGGACAAAGTTATACATAGATGACAAAGTGTGTTTTTAGACACACTTACTAGCTGGGAAATAAAGAGAAAAGTGAAGAAGACGGTGGTTTCATATAAGCTAATCCAATTTTCAAATTCTAGTTACTTATACAAGTTTAAAGGTTTTATAAACCGGGCTGCTTTTATTATATAAATGGGCTTTATAATACCTAATTGGGTGGCACAATTTGCGACATTTAATGCAAGCAGCTATGAAGGAAATCCTTTCCTTTGTGGGATGTCATTGCCAAAAAGATGCAACACAATAGCACTGCCACTGTCATTGCCAAAAAAATCCGTCCAATGGCTTTCTAGACATGAATGTGTTTAAAGTCACCTTTCTTGTTTCTTACTTCATGATTTTGCTAGCAATAGCTGGTGCGTTATGTTAAAAAAATTGGGTAATTTTTTTACTCAAATTATGACTAGTGAATTTTACTGATTCGATAATTATCAGGAAAGACTATTAAACGGACTTTTAAGATAGAATTATCATTTCAAATAAATTCTCAGTAAAGCTTGGAGGAGTCACATGTGGTCCCACCTAAAACTCAAACTACTAGACAGAATTTACTTGCATAGTATATTATCACAACCTAGATCTGTGTACAAATCAACAACATACAAGAGAATAAAATTATACACTCAAACTAATCGTACAAATAACCCGACAAATAAATATTGAATACTATAAATGTGGAATAAACAAAAGAGATAAAGAAAGACTACACCCGAAAATCGATAACAGAGTTTGGCCAATTGTGCCTAGACTCCGAGCACCACTTAAGGCAGCCTGCTCTTATTAAGAAGAGAATACTAAATTTAATATGTGTACAAATTTTGATTATGTATCAAATTTTTTAGATGATTTAGAATAGGAGGGGAGGAGTTATTTTATAACTTGAAAAACTCCTCCCATTCTCATCTCTTCCCAATTTGGGATACAAATTGGGCCATCAAAGCCACCAAAACCAACAAATCTCCACCTTGGCACAATTTCAGATCCCACCAAATATAAGCATTATTCATCCTCCCAATCAAACAAAACAGTCTTTGTAGTGCTTCCAATTTGCACCCTCAGACGCCAACTTAAAAGTGCAAGATGTTGACT
>JANZLD010000005.1:8850184-8869161 GCA_026413575.1 Erythroxylum carthagenense | reverse complement strand
TAAGACAGAACAGTTTTCTCTGTTCTGTCAACCACAACCAAACACCACTCTGCCTCCGGTTTCTGTTCCGTTCCGTTTTGTTCTGTTCTGTCTGCAACCACTGGAGTCTGCAACCAAACGCAGCGTAATTACTGAAGACAACAACCATACAGACAATAAAAGCAGACCTGAGACAGAGACCCACTAAGTGCCAGAGTACAAACTACCCATCAATGGAGAAGGAATTTGGTACTGAACAGAGATGGAGTTTGATTTGTTCATTATCTGTTTCTTGGCTGTAACCCAGTCCTGTACAGTGCTCTTCGTTTTCCTGGAAAGACGCAAAGAACTTATTCCGGATGATTGATACTTTTTATGTATTGTTAATGGATGCGAATTTAATATCCTTCGTTGAACACCATCGATTGGGTTTAGATTCTCTAATTACGATGGTTTGACGTTATCACTAACGCATCGTGGAATCTCTGATAGCTAGGACGCAGTCATGTCTGGTGTTTCTCCATGTCTTTCGATGTCTAACGTGCATTAAGTACAAATTCTATTAACATGCATCGAATTGAATATGTTAAAAAAAAATTATATAAAATCTGACAATAATTCCCGCATCCCTTTAACAATAACAACAATAACTCTCATGTTAAAGGGTAATTTGTTCTTTATGCTCTAATACACTAAGCCTTCAAGGACTCTACTGGTGGGAATCTTCACATCTTGAGATGCCCAGAACTTAGTACCTCGTGCCTTTGTCTCCTTTGAAATTGACCCTTTTGAGGTTTCAGTGTAAACATGCATGACTTCACTCGACTTCTCTTTATTCTTTTTTATAACCATTGTCTGACAATTGGAATATGTTCTTAACGTAACACATAGTATAGACCTTATTACGTACTCAAGATCATACACGAAAGAATTAAAACGCAGAAAATGCAGAATACCTGCTTTCGGGTCCATTTCGACATTCGAAGTAGTTTTCACCATCCAAACGAGCTCCGATTCTCCTGGGTCAGCTAAGGAAGTTGTTCACCGTCATTCGGTCTAGGCTTTTCTATAGTTTCCTCAATCACAAGCTCTCTTAACAGATCAGAGAACTTTATGCTTGTGAACGATTTGAATAATTGCAGGAGACGTTAACCTTTATATAGTTTTCATGTCGAGCTTTCCCATCACAAGGTCGATATAGACCAGGTCCACACTGAAAGGGATCCAGTTTCTTCCCGAACTTCAACCCATTTATTGGACCACTTTATTACTCTTATCTGGATCGAATTACGTAACTTTATCGGTAATTTAATGAAAACCAAAATCACAATTAATAACTGTCCATTTAAAAGGAGAAAGACAAAGATGCCCTTAACCTTAAGGGCAAAAATGTCCAACAATCTCCCCCTGGGACAATTATTAATTGCAGTTTTGTCAAGTTCAAAACAGTTAAAAAATTCGGTTAAGTTATGCTACTATATTAGTACCAATTTTCAAAAATATTCGATCCAAAGATAATGAAAGTTCATTATTCTGTCCTACAAGGTTTTCGATACCGAAAAATATCAAACACATGTGTTATATGTGATACAAGTCTAATATAATCACGAATATCTAATACCTCACTAACATGTACAGAAAAATGAAGTATGACAAACTACGATGATACCTGTATGATCTAAAATGTATCATTTTTGTTTGTAGGTCTCGATTTCTCTAACTTTATGCTAAACTACATTTGCTAAACTGCAATAGAGAAATCTTGTATTCTCTCACTGGATGCTAAACAGCATTAGAGAACTCCTTTATGGGATCAAAACCTCATGTCCCTCTATGTCATATGAAACTTTAAGGATATCCATACAAACTTTATGTGTTTAATGACATATATACAAGGTCAATCTTTATATATGCCCTATGACCTTTAAAATGCTTGAGATTAACACAATTCTCAAGACTTCCATATGTATTATGACTATGTACAAAAACAGTTATAACTGAGGATAAAAGGAAATTATCATTTTCATTAAAAAACAACCATAATGTCATAATACATCACAATACACAGAATATTAAGGAGCAAATACAATGATCCCTAACAAATGCTATCTAAGGACTTTAACACGCCCATACTAGATACATGTCTGACAAACAATAATGAGTGAAGTCCTTTAGTCAAGGGATCAACCAACATTTCCTCAATCCTAATGTGCTCCACTTCAACGTCACCCTTCTGAATCAACTCCTTTATGATCAAATATTTGACCTCCAAATGCTTAGACCATATGATATTCTTATTGTTGTTATTGAACAATACTGTAGCAAGATTATCACAATACAACGAAATGGGTCTAGCTATCGAATCCACCACAGACAACTCAGAAATCAAGTTTCTGAGCCAAACCACTTGTGTAGCAGCTCCATAACATGCAACAAACTCTGCATGCATAGTAGAGGAAGTTACCAGTGTCTGCTTGACACTCTTCCACGATATTGCACCATCTGCCATCATGAAGATGTATCCTGATGTGGACTTGCGATCATCTGGACACATAGCAAAATCAGAGTTCGTATATCTTGTGAGAATCAAATCGTTGACGTTCTTGTATGTCAACGAATAATCCTTTGTACCCTTCAGATATCTCAACACCCGTTTGACTGCATACCAATGGTCCATACCAGGGTTTGACTAATGTCGACCTAGCAATTCAACAACAAATGCAATATCCGGTCTAATGCATACCTATGCATACATCAAGCTACCTACAACACTAGAGTACGGAATATTCCTTATAGCCTCTCTCACAACTTCATTCTTTGGGCACTATGCTAAAGATAATTTCTCTTCGCGAGAGATAGGTGCTACAACAGGTCTACAATCAGCCATATTAAACCTTTGTATCAGTCGCTCGAAATATGCAATTTGGGAGAGACTCAATGTGTGTTGAGATCTGTCTCGGTGAATCTGCATACAGAGGACACAAGATGCTTCACCTAAATCCTTCATGTCAAAATATTTGGCCAAAAGTTGCTTTACTTCATGCAAAATGGTCAAATCATTTAACGCGAGCAAGATATCAACGACATACAGAAGTATAAAGATGACTCTGCTCCCCCTGACTTTATTGTATAAGCATCTTTTGACTTCATTTTCTACAAAGCCAAATGAGGTCAAAACCTCATCAAACTTTAGGTACCATTGTCTGGAAGCTTGCTTCAAACCATATATTAATTTATTCAACTTAAAGACTTTTTTAGTTGCATCTTGATCCTGAAAGCTTTCAGGTTGCTTCGTATAGACCTCCTCATAATGGTCACCATTTAGGAAAGTGATTTTAACGTCCATCTGATGTAGCTCCATATCATAATGAGCTATTATTGCCATCATCACTCTAAATGCATCCTTTGAGGATACAGGAAAGAATGTAACATTAAAGTCAACTCCCTCTTTCTAAGAGAATCCTCTGGCAACAAGACGCGCCTTAAACCGCTCAACTTGACCCGTGTGTCATTCTTGGTCTTAAATAGCCACTTGCAACTGACAAGCCTGCAATGTTGAGGTAAATCAACAAGCTCTCACACCTTATTATACCTCATAGATTGCATCTCTTCTTTCACTGCTTCCTACCACATATCCGCATGAGGTCCAGAAACGACTTCTTTAAAAGTCACTGGACCTACAACATGTCCTATATCATAGTCTTGTTCACCTAAATAGACTATGTAGTCTGATGAGATAGCAAGTCGCCTCTCTCTGGTGGATCTGCGCAACTGCATAGGCTGTTGCACCTCAGAAACCTCTTCCTGCATAGGAGTAGGTTCCTGTACCTGCATAGGCACGGTACCCAAACCTTCATCCACCGAAACCGACTATACAAGAGGTTGTGGATATACAATAATTGTAGTATCCATCCTATTATCTACTGGAGGATGCAAAGATCCTGCTTCATCGTATACAACATGTTCTAGAAACTTCACCGTCTGTGACTCCACTATTCTGGCTTCTCTATAGAAAAATCTGTAACCCTTAGAGTGGTCAGGATAACCAACTAGATAGCAACGAGTTGAACGATATTGCAATTTACTTTTATGAGGATTATACAACCTTACCTCAGCAGGGTAGCCTCACACACGAATGTGTGCAAGACTTGGCTTCCTTCCAACCCAAAGTTCAAAAGGCTTCTTTGATATTGACTTGCTCGGGACTCTATTCAACATGTATAATTCTGTCTTGATGGCTTCACTCCAAAGGTGTTCGGGTAGGTTAGTCCTGCTCTGCATTGATCTCATCATGTCCTTTAGGCGCGATTATGCCTTTCGGCCATATCATTTTACTCAGGACTACTTAGCATAGTGAACTGAGCCACTATTCTAGTCGATTCCAAATACTTGACAAATAGACCTTTTTCTTGTCCTACAACTCCATATCTGCCACATTATTCCCCTCTTCTATCAGATCTGACAATCTTTATTTATTTTTCCAGCTGGTTCTCAACTTCGGTCTTAAAGATCTTAAACTTATCAAGAACTTCATACTTCTCTTTAAGCAAGAACATATAACCATAACAAGAATAATCATCTATAAATGTCAGAAAGTACCTAGCATTACACAACGTGACTGTATAAGGACCACTGACATCTGTATGTATGAAGTCCAATAAACCAGAAGTGCGAGTTGACCCTTTTTTCTTTATCTTGGTCAACTTACCCCTACAAAAATCGACCCATGTCTCCAGATCACTGAAATCCAGAGTTGGAAGAATGTTATCCTTTATCAATCTCTCAACCCTTTCCTTGGAAATGTGGCCAAGACGTTTATGCCACAACATGTACGATGTTTCCTTTATGAAGGTTCTCTTTCGAGTAACAAGTTCAGCAACATATAAAGAGGCATACATTTCATTAGGAATGAGACACATTCTATACAATCCATATGATAAGAAGGCAGTACCGATATGTTTTGTATTGATAGAAATATTTACAACTGCCTTATCAAATACAAAACAAAAACCTTCTTTATCCAAAATTGATATAAAGATCAGATTCTGTCTAAAAGACGGTATATAAAACGTGTCTCGTAAAATCAACATAAACCCTGTATCAAGGTTTAATCCTACATCTCCAACGTACAAAACGTCTACCTCTTTATTATTGCCGACCATCAGCTTCTCCTCCCCCTTGGTCGGCCTTCTCCTGGATCTGAATCCCTGGATTGTAGAAGCAACATGGTTATCCACTATCTAACCACTAAGAACTTGATTGGTTATAGCAACATTGGATTCATGAATCATGAAGGTCGAGGAGTTACCTGACAGATCCTGTTTGACCAATCACAACTTGTACTTCTGACACTCAGACTTCCTATGCCCCTTCTTCTTACAGAAGAAGCATCTCATCTTCTTAAGGTCATGTGGGCCCTTCGCAATGCCAGACTGCCCACTCTAATTCTAAGGAGAGGGTTTGAATTTCTTACCCTTATCCTTACCTTTAGACTGCTGGGGTTTAGCCTTCCCCTTACCCTTCGCGGCTACATACATAGCTGAATGAGAAGAGCTCCTGATCTTCTCTTTTGTTGTAGCACATCGGGAAATTAAAACATTAATGTCCCAATTCTCATCCTGAGAGATGTAGGAGGTGGCCAACATCTCAAACTCCTTAGGGAGAGTATTTAGTGCCAAATTCACTATCAGCGAGTCTTGAATTATTATATCTAGTGCCTTCAGCCTACTCTGAAGGTACACTATCTGGATGATATATTCTCGGACGCCTCCCTCTCCAGTGTGCCTCATGGAGAAAAGTTCCTTGATCAAGGCACTCTGCTCAGCATGAGAAGAGACCCTGTCCCTCTGGGATATACTATCCATGAACTCACGAGCTACTATCGTGTCCAGCAATCCACTCAACAGATTATCAGGTATTGACTTCCTAATGGTCAAAATAGCATAGTCTATTTGACCTTTCCCAGGTCACCATTGCTGCTTTGTTAGCTTCCAAACTGACATCTGTAAGTGGGAAAGGCCTCTCTACATGCATGGCCATACTAATATCTGCTAGTTCCAATGTGAAATCTACGTCCTTCTTCCACTTCTTGAAGTTGAAACCGTTCAAGGTTTCAAGGGTGACAGCATTATTGTTGACTGAGAAGGTGACTGAAGAATAGAAAAGACAATGTTAAAACAGTATACATGCAGGATAACAACGATACTCAAAGCATTAAAGTATCTCTTCTAAGAATCTAATAACACATATTATGAAACATCTTTGCGCTGAATACATAATATATGCAATCAGATTCCCACATAAAAACGATCAGGGTACAAACCATCAACTCTCATGATACTACCACCTTTGGGTGAATAGACCATTTAAGCAATGACTTTCTTATATCAAATGTCTTTATGAACATCTCAAAAACATTGTGTGAGGTTAACACCTTTGGGCAGAATAACCAAACATAAGGTCAGACACATCCCCAAACATGTTAGTAGATCAATCTAAAATATTGACTTGAAATGCCACTTTGGTGACTGCATTCTCATTAGTACCTTAGAAAGTCCACACACACAAGGGATACAACTTTTATGTCATCCTCACATTCTATATGAGCATAATGTATGTGAAAATCAGTCATAAATGAAGAAACCAGATTCACAATCAATTAATCACATACTAACACTGAAAACATTGTCTTTAAACTTTATTTGAGAATTTCAAAGAAAACAAAATATCTCAATCGGAGTGTTTATCGTACTTTCCGATATCGAACCTACCGCATGAGACATTAGACCTTAAGTGTCTCCCTTATATGCTGTTTGAAGTACAAATACACTCAAAATTGGCTTTGAAAAGTTTGAAAACTTTTCCAGAATTGAATTACCAACGTAATAAATCCATAAAAATTTAAAAACAACTTTAAAATTTTCCCAAACCTAGAAACTGACCAAAAAGGACCAGAGGAACCTTTAAGGGAATTTTGAAAATTTTGCTTTTCATTTTTTTTGGGAAAAATATTGTAGTAAGGTGTATGGCTGACATCAGCATGACGACAGTTGGTCAACATGGCAATCCACGTCAGCGCGGGTACACGCGTGTCCTCCACGCGCAAGCGCAGACGTATGCACCACAGATACGCCAGCCACGCTCACATACCAGTTATGCACGTGCCGACACGTGTCCCAGATCCCTCCGTCCACATGTCGCACCGGATGCGACACGTGTCATGCATGCGTCTGCGGTTCGATGGCAGTGGGAGTACGTGTCGCATGAGGCTCGTGCGTCGCACGCGCCACACGCGTCCCCTTCCTACAGTGCCACTTAGCGAGACGTGATTGGCGCGTGCAACTCACACGCCAATCGTACCGCCCTTCCCCGACCCCTGTAGCAATGTCAGGCATGTGCGTTGCACACATCGGACGTTGCATCGCCCTCCGACGAGGAGAGTGATTTTTGAAGACCCGGAAGTTGATTTTTCACTCCGTTTGGCCCGTTTTCGACCTGTTTTTTGTAGCTAACCTTATGTATACTACTTTTACACAATTATTTAAGTAAAAAAGCTGAAAAATGAATCAAAAAATGAAGAAAACTATAATGAATGAAAACCGAAAAACCTTCATTTGCTGTCAACTCGATCACGTAACCGCTCTGATGCCACGTGTAACACGTAGCACAGACCCTATTACGTACCCAAGATCATACATAAAAGGGTAAAAACGAAGAAAATGTGTAATGTCTTATTTCGAGTCCATTTTGACGTCCAAAACAGTTTTTGCCATCCAAACGAGCTCCGATTCTCTCAGGCCAGTTGAGGAAGTTGTTCACCGTCGTTCAGTCTAGGCCTTTCTACAGTTTCCTCAACCACGAGCTCTCTTAATGGGTCAGAGAACTTTATGCTCATGAACGATCTGAGTAACTGCAAGAGACCTTAACCTTTATATAGCTTCCATATCGGGTTTCCTCGTCACAAGGCCGATGTAAACCAGGTTCACACTGAAAGAGATCTATTTTTCTCCTGGACTTCGACCTATTAATTTAGATCATGTATTGTGTCACTTTATTACCCTTATCTGGATTGAATTATGTAACTTCACCGGTAATTTATTGAAAACCAAAATTACAATTAATAATTGCCCATTTAAAAGGAGAAAGACAAAGATGCCCTTAACCTTGAGGGCAAAAATGTCCAACATTTAATTGAACTATGTTAGTTGTTGTTAGTTTTAAAAACAAATTAATTTTGTTAACAAAACATTTAATAAAAAACTTATCATTGTATTTATAAAAAAATCCAAAATCAATTCAATATCCATCATTTGGCTTAGTAACATTTTTTATATTGAAGAATATTACAAGTCCTCTAATATAATTTAAATATAATCATTAATATTTAACTATTTTTTAATGTGATTAAAAATAAATATATCATAATACGTAATAATTAATATTTTTTCAATATATTTTTTATGAGATAAATGCTTTGTATTTTCTTGTTTAAAAACTTCTAATTGATGTCTGAAATATCTTTATTTGTCATGAAATAATATTAATTTTAAATAAGCCTTCAATCATGTTTTGATTTAATTTTTAATTTAATATAAATATTAAAAGACTCTAACACACTTATATTATTAACATATCTTTTATAAACTTTAGGATATAGTTGCTTAAATAATAGATCAATTAACATGCTATTAATCTTAATATACTTCACTGTAATATCATTTTTTATAAGTTCTTTAATAATCAATTCTTAAATACTTTTAATTATATGATAAAAATGCAGAAATAACATCATTTTGCTTATAAAAATCGTAAAGGGTGGTTTGGGCATTCCAAGTCCAAGCCCACTTCGAGAGCCCACTTTTTTTAGAAAGGTTGAGTCTAAGATTCGGTCAACCTAAGCCTGACTTGTTAACTTCCAGCTAGGTCGAGTCCATATTCATTTACCATCTTTAATTAAATATCACATTATTATTAACATAATATTTTTATATTTTTAAATCTTTATTGATAGAATATATTGTTTCATATATTGTGGTGGCAAAGGAAGCTACACTAACCTATATTTTTTTAAAATAACACTTTATTTATTTATTTTTAATAAATGTACATAATTTATTTTTAAAATTTATTAGTGGAACTTATATAACTTGATGTGATTTATACATTACAGTAGAATTTATGAATAAAAATTTTAAAACTATTATGTTAATTTGAGAGTCTATTTCAAACGTTTAAAAATATTAAGATTAAATTAAATATTCTATAACCTTAAGATCTAAATTATATTTTAAAAAATCAGGTTTAAATTATAATTTTGGTTATCAGCACACTCCTACTCCAACATGTGTGGAACAAGAACAGAAGTCGATCATTCAGGCAGACGACTACTGTTATACTGAATAAAATTTTCATGTCGGGTAATAGAAATATCGGATATTTATTGGACGACTGACGAATTTTGTAAGTTTTGGCTTACCCGTAACCACAGAGTTGGTGGAGGGAAATTTAAGAACAAGAATAGAGATGGAGCTTTCAACCTCTGGCGTGAATATTGCTCTTGCACTACAGACAATATAATATTGGACCCATCGCCGTCTTCTTCTTGATCTGTAAATAAAAGCTATCTTCTTCCCATGATTCAATTAGATGCTTTTAATTTTGGAATTTCTCTCGTAAAACTACATATAGAGTTCAATGTGTTTGCACTGATAGTAATCTTCTTAATAATGGACAAGAATTAATTAGGCTTTTAAGAATTTAATAAATTTACGATTAAGCGAATCAAATTTGATATGGTTAAAAAATAATAAAATAGTCTAATAAAAAATCTGAGTTAATGAACTGAAATACAACAATGTATCAGTCCTATTCCGAAGAGATCCAATATGATTACTATATATCTATATGTATATATAGATATATAATAATCAAGTTTAATTATGGGAATGATTTTATGTTTCAGTTAACCAATTCTTACTATGTCTCGTTAAATCTTATTCACACACTTATGTATGATTTACATAAATATATAAACAAAATTAAACAGCACATGATTGAAACATCCTAATGCGATGCTCCAACCCTAATTTATGAGATTTAGATAATCATTCGGTGTTTGAGGGGGAAAAAAAAAGGTTAGTCCAATGTTTATTTTTAAGATGTCCAATAGCCTCCCCAAATTTTTTAGTGTATTTATGATATTATTGTATGAAGAATAATAAACAATATGATACTTAATTTATAATCAAATAAGGAATGAAAAATAAAAGAATAATTGAAAATGAAGAGTATCGTATTTATCAATTTAGTATTGTAATAGGATAATAAATTTTTTGAAATAGTTTCTGTTAAAAATACCTTTACTTAATATAAAAATTTAAGATATCAGTTAAAAACAATGAGTAAAAAGCTCAACTCAACTAGTTTGACCGGTTCAATTATAAAAATTTTAAATCATTCAACTTTTTAATTCAATTTATTATCATAACTCTTATTGTTAAAAATGATCAATTTATTAATTAATTGATCATTTTGTATTAATTAATAAATTCTTATAAACTAAAATAAATCAATTAATTTTTATTTAACAATCTTTTTTTAATTAAACTTCACATTTTATAATAGGTATGAGATAATTTTTTCTAATCATAATTTAAAATTTTTCATTTTATTCAATATTTGACTGATTTTATGACAGTCTAATACTAATTGAACTTTTTAAATATTAAATCTATCATCTTACCGGTCTAATTTTTAGTTCAATTTTGAAAATATTGATAAAAAATGTTATTTAATGGTTTACAATATTAGTTTTGTGTTGGTTTAAGTGGAATCTAAGAACTAACTATTTTTTCAAATAAACAAGACTATTGATTTTAAGTATTGTTAAATAGTTTAAATCTAATGAAGAAGATTGAACTTAATCATCACAAATTAATTTAAAATTAATAAATCAAACTCAAATTTATTTTCATAGTAAAATTTAAGTTTGACGATTTATTCAAATTCAATTAATTACAAAAAAATTAAAGTAAATCAGAAGTCAACAGATCACAAACATTTAACTTAGAATATATATTAACGTGAGTGAATCATAATTCATGTAAATGGGTCCCATTCTTGTACTATTTAGCTAATATTAATATTGCTTTTTCTTTAAAGAAAACCCCACACCAATCCCAAACCATAATATGACATGATGCCTCCCACTAAGCACCATAATTAACTAAACATTACTTTCTCCCATCAATAACATTTTCAAATCCTTAAATTGGATCACACAAACACAGACCAACTACCACACAGCTGACAGAACTCCAACCCAAACTATCAAGGCAGTTGTGGTAAATTAAACCAAAAAGCAAGCCTATAATAACTCATATATCCAAATTAATGCCAAAAATACAGTACAGCACTACCTGCAGCCTGTTGCTGCCCATAAGTAGAAGATTCTCATTCTCTTTACAAGAAAATTAAGCACTGCCCATTTCTTTAGAAGCCTCCTTAATTTACTTGGAGTGAGTGTTAGTTCCAATCTTCTTTCCAATCAATACGTAGCTTCAAAAAGACAGAACTATTGTTTGGTATCATATTCTTTAGGACATGACATTGCATTAGTTTGTACTTGATAGCTAAGGTGGGAAAAGGGATAGAGCCATGTTCTGTGCAAAAACTTCGAGCTGTGATGAAGTTGGATCCGTCCCTGTGTACCTTAACGTTTATGATCTAACGCCTATGAATGGCTATGCCTACTGGCTTGGACTTGGAGTCTACCATTCTGGAGTTCAAGGTTAGTGTCTGTTACCTATGAACTTCTGTTTGTTTCAGGGTTTTTTTCTTCCGCAAATGCAGTTTCCTGAATGTCCTTTGATCTTTTGCGAGATAAGTTGCTGTTTAGATCCGTTGTAGATCGGTTAACTCTTTTTTGCATCTTGAAGGACCGGTAGTTTTCTTATACTTCAATCGTTGAATATTCTATTTGCAGCCTTTCAAAGTTGTTTGATTGATTGAAAGTGTGTAAGGAAGAAATGGACTTGGATACTAGTATCTTCCTGTGATTCTGAAAAACAACAACCTTTAACAAACCTTTGGCACAATTAGTTTTCTGAATCCTGGAAATGCAAAGGTTTCTTACTTATCTCCACCGTTCTCAGGATCCCAAATGTTTCTCGTTTGGCTCGAAAGCTTTTCAGCTGTAAAATGATGTTAAATCTCTGTTAAACTTCTGGGTCTTTCATTTAGTGTGTTTCTGGGTAGATGTGTTGAACAAGCTTCGACCTTTCTACAAGAAGATTCTCAGGAACTCAAAAGTTGAGATCTTGTTATGCAGTTCACGGGGTTGAATATGCATTTGGAGCTCATGAGTACTCCTCGACTGGAATTTTTGAAGGAGAACCTAAACGTTGCGATGGATTCACATTCAGAAAGTCGATTTTGATAGGGAAAACAGATATGAGTCCTGTAGAGGTAAGAGCAGTAATGGAGGCCCTGGCGGAGAAGTATAGAGGGAATGCATATAATCTCATAACCAAGAACTGCAACCATTTTTGCGACGATGCTTGTCTTAGCTTAACAGGGAATCCAATTCCAAGTTGGGTTAACCGACTTGCCAGACTCGGTAAGGAAATGTCATGTTCTTATTTTTCCTTTGTCTTAAAGGTCTCATCTTGTCATCTCAAATTCTAGTTTTAGAACCTGTCAAATTTTGCTCCTTGAGTGATGATCTTTTTCTTGGGAAAAACCCAATAAAACCCACAAACTTTTAAATCATTTCTTTGAAATGATGATCAATATGAATGAGTTTTTCCTGTCAGATTTAACTTTTTCCCGAATATATTCTTTTTAAGATATCAACTTTCACTAATCATGGTGGTCAAACTTTCTTAGCCTGTTATCTGCTAATATTTCAGAAATGAAATGTTATCTCAGAACTTGATAATATCTGTGATCTTTCTTTATAGGCTTTCTATGTAAATGTGTACTTCCTTCAACCTTAAATTCAACAAAAGTTCGAGGTCGTCGGGTTGAAGATAAGGCCAATGAAGGAGAGAGGAGAAAATTGACCAGTGAGTCGAAAAGATATACAACTTCTTCTAATTCATCATCGTCCTCCTCCTCATCTCCTGGTAATCAAGTTCGCGGTAGAAGTAGAAGTCGACGTTCACTTCCACCATCTTCACCATTAGTACTCAATCCTTCATCACCTTGACGATCCACTGGTTCAAGATGCGAATTTGGGATTGCTAAAACTTGAAGAACAGTATCAAGAAACAAATCTGGGATTTTGGTTTCTTTTCCTCATTCTTTTCCCGGGATTTCATTGATCTAACAAGGAGGGATTATCTGAATTGCAGGCATGCAGCACATATATGTAAATGTGCTTCTCTCTTTTGCTTTATTTCTTGTCTTCTCTTGTTTTTCCTTCCCCTTCTTTCACCAATTTTTGGTGGTTGGCAAGTGAAGCTGTATCCCTGCAACCTTTTAAAAAAATTTTACTGAAAAGTTTTCTTGCAGCTGAAAGGACCATTCTATTATGTTGCTGAAGAGAGATCAGGCAAAGCATAGGATACCAATTGGTCAAAAGTATTTGCATTTGTGTCAGATTCTTTGGTCATTTTTGTGTTCATCTCTCAGGACAATAAGGGCTTTAGAGCAGTCCCAGAACGAAGAAATTTTACATAAAAAAACAAAAGCACAGTCTAAAAATGTAATACTGAGAAAGCAGAAGTAGGCAATGTGTCAAAAGTTTTTCAAGTTTCTCAAGAAACTTGCAGAGACTTTTGTGCGTGAAAGAGAGGACCAGAAAGTGAGAGGTAGATACAAATTTGGTACACCTCTTTGTTGAAGGAAGTCAATAAAAAACTATTCTTTGGAACCCCATCACATAAGTTTCAGTTCAAACTTGTAACAAAGTAGAGATTGGACTTCAAATCTTTCAACAAATTTGGGTGAGATAAGGTTAGGTGAAGGCTCCAACGTGCTTTTATTCTTTACTCTGTTCGAATCGCTCTTTGGAAAGTATGCAAGAGTCAAGCTGAGCATCACCATGTCCATTATTTTCTGTCCTTATGAGAAAAGCTTATGTTGCTTACGGTTCAGAAGCAGCCAGAAATTGCGCTTTACTTTTTGTTTATTAGGATATTGCGGTTGTCAACTTTCTGATTTTGGTGCAGTACAACAGGAACCTTTCATTTGTTTTATGAAATTGAAATCAACACCTAAGAAGAAGCAAAGAAGAAGAATCTTTGTAATTTTGACATTCAACCTTTTGAATTCTACACTTATTTTAGTTTTAGTAAGCTTTCAAAGCCAAGATTACCAATAAAATTCTAGACAAGAGAGAAATCTCTTTTGAAAAATTTGATGTTAAGTTTAATTAAAATTAATAAATAAATTTTAATTTAATCATGTTCAACCACATGTCAATCTTGATAAATAAATTTTAATTTCTCAAGCTCAATTTGATGGGTTAGGCAAGTTCTTCATACTACAATGGACAACTATGATACAATTGAGACATAATTGGAACATCATAAACTGCACGAATAAGTTAACATAAACTAGTTCATAGTTATAGATATTCCAGTAGGGCATTCTCTTGGTTTTGAGAGTTATGCCGGGTCTCTTGACTTGAGAGTCGTTCTCCCCTCTACTATTAGGGTTTGTATAATGGCTTCTTCTAGTCAGTCAGCGGAAGATCCTCCTTAGTTGTGTAGCAGCTTGGCCATCCAGGAGGAGGAGGAAGAAGGATTATTCTACGATGATGGGTTGGACAATGATGGCAAACAAGGAGCTTTGAAGTGGTGCCTTGTGGGAAGATTCCTCACGGCAAAGCCTATCAATCTCATAGCAATGAAAAATACTCTTGCTTAAGTATGGATGCTTGTTGAAGGAGTTACAATACGAGAATCGGGCCCAGATAGCTATATTTTTCAGTTTTATCATAAGATGGACTTCGAGTGCATTGTTAGTGGAGGCCCTTGGACGTTCTCTCAATACCTCTTACTCACTCACCCGCTTGAGTTGGGGGATTCACCTTAGCATATCGAACTCACTAAGGCAAGCTTCTAGGTCCAAGTGCACGATCTATCGGTGGGATTTATGTTTGAGCAAGTAGCGAAAGATATTGGCAATTTTCTTGACGAATTTGTAGAAGCTAACTATAACAATTTTACAGGGGTATAGAGAATGTTTATGCGGATCCGAGTAACACGGGATGTCAGGTGTCCGTTGAAGAGACGGATGAAGTTAAAGAAAGTTAGGTCAAAATAGACATGGGTCAATTTTAAATATGAACGACTATCTACCTTTTGCTTCTTTTGTGGTTTGTTGGGACACTAGGATAAATTCTATTCAAAGCTCTTTGATCTAGGAAAGATTCCTAAAGAATAGTATCCGTATGGGGCTTGGATAAGAGCAGCTAATTGCCGTGTTTCTTCAGTTGAAGAGCAGTGGCTACGAAATGAAGTTTCAATGGCAAAAATCAATGGTGGAATAGTGGGTAGTTCCACAAGGGCTATGGATATGAAAGGTGAGGTTAATCAGGAGTAGATTTCGAGTAATGGGGAGCAAGATAATCCATTTGCAGATTTAGATAACACTGTGAGGGGAGCAAAGTTAGGGTCTCGTGAAAAAGCACATATTAGTTTGGAGTTAAGTGGGTCCAAGGCCATTCAATCGGAAAATCAAATTAGGGATTCTAAAAGTGTGGAGGGGCTAGTGGTTACGAAATATAAACACTTGAGGATCATGGAAGGCAAGCAACACAATGGGCTTAGTTGTGATGGGCCAAAAAACTTGAGTTTGGTGGGTTATAGTGCAAGGGCCTACTCGGAACAATGAGTACTTTAAGCTAGAACTGTCATGAGCTTGGGAAACTACGTACAGAGCAATGTTTGGCAGACATGGTGTCTAAAAAGAAACCCAATTTTGTCTTTTTAATGGAGACTATGGTTACGTTTGAGCAGGTAAATTTAGTGCGAAAAAAACTTGACTTTGAAGGTATATTTGTAGTCAACCCGGTGAGGCATAGTGGTGGAGTGGCTCTGCTGTGGCATGAAAGGGACATGGCATCTCTAATCAGTTTCTCTAGATTTCATATTGATGTAAGGGTCAAGATTACTAGGTTGGAGCCTTGGCGTCTTACGGGCTTCCATGGCATTCCTAGTCGAACTCAGAAGCATGATTAATGGGATTTACTGGTCTCTCTTCGCTCTAAATCTTCTATTCCTTGGTGTGTATTAGGAGATTTCAACTATATCTAGTGTCATAAGGAAAAAGAAGGTTGTGTGTTGCATCTACAGTGGTTAATTAGTCGATTTCGTCAAGCCATCTTTGAAGCTGCTTTAATGGATATCAACATAGATGGTTGCCAATTTACATGGGAAAGGGGTGTTGGATCTATCAACTTTTTTCGGGAGCGCCTTGATAGGGTTCTATGGTTGAGCTCTTAGGATCATATTTTTACTCATGCTCGAGTTTCGAACTTAGTCCAAGGTAATTTGAACCATTATGCGTTGTTTTTATCACTGGGGATGGAGTAAAGAAATTCATATTTAAGTGCTTCAGATTTGAGAATTGTTAGGTAAGAGAGAAGGAGTGCAAACAGGCAGTAATGGAGGGCTGGCGTATTAGTGTGGAGTGCAATTTTGATGAAAGGGTTTAGTTGTGCTGTAAGCACTTAGCGCAATGGAACTCCAACTTTCAAGTTTCGTTCATAACAATCTTAGCTCAGTTAAAACAAAGGATAAATGAGGTAGCAGATTCATTGCTCCAAAGTGACAAGGTGATTTTTGATAGTGCTAAAAGGGTGTCTCACGAAGTACTTAGAAAATAGGAACTGTTATGGAAGCAAAGGGCCATTGGGAGATTTTATTGTTCAATACTTTGAGGGCCTATTAGGGGGGGGGGGTGCGATTGCACCGAGGTCTTGCGATGTGTTCTTAAAAGGTTAACGGATGAAGATAACTCTTTGCTCTCTCAACCTTTCACGAAGAAAGAGGTTCATAATGTTGTTTTTGGTATGCACCCAGACAAGTTCCTGGTCCCGATGGTTTAAACCCTTGCTTTTTAAAAAAATTTTGAGATGTGGTAGGCCCTGTGGTCACTAAAGAGGCTTTGGACATCCTAAATTCTGATAGGTCTATTAGCTCTTTCAATTCGACCTTATTGGTTTTGATTCCTAAAAAGAAGAGGTCTGGTAAAATTTTCGAGCTCAGACCTATAGCACTTTTCAATGTTTTTTATAAGATTATGTCCAAAATGATTGCTAATCGTTTGGAGTTGGTGTTGCCTCAAGTGATTTCAAAATCACAAAGTGCCTTTATGCCAGAGAGGTTGATTGCACCGAGGTCTTGTGATGTGTTCCTAAAAGGTTAACGGATGAAGATAACTCTTTGCTCTCTCAACCTTTCACAAAGAAAGAGGTTCATAATGTTGTTTTTGGTATGCACCCAAACAAGTCTCCTGGTCCCGACGGTTTAAACCCTTGCTTTTTTCAAAAATTTTGAGATGTGGTAGGCCCTGTGGTCACTAAAGAGGCTTTGGACATCCTAAATTTTGATAGGTCTATTAGCTCTTTCAATTCGACCTTATTGGTTTTGATTCCTAAAAAGAAGAGGGTTGGTAAAATTGTCGAGCTCAGACCTATAGCACTTTTCAATGTTTTTTATAAGATTATGTCCAAAATGATTGCTAATTGTTTGGAGTTGGTGTTGCCTTAAGTGATTTCAAAATCACAAAGTTCCTTTATGCCAGGGAGGTTGATTGTACCGAGGTCTTGCGATGTGTTCCTAAAAGGTTAACGGATGGAGATAACTCTTTGCTCTCTCAATCTTTCACGAAGAAAGAGGTTTATAATGTTGTTTTTGGTATGCACCCAGACAAGTCCCCTGGTCCCGACGGTTTAAACCCTTGCTTTTTAAAAAAATTTTGAGATGTGGTAGGTCCTATGGTCACTAAAAAGACTTTGGACATCCTAAATTCTGATAGGTCTATTAGCTCTTTCAATTCGACCTTATTGGTTTTGATTCCTAAAAAGAAGAGGGTTGGTAAAATTTTCGAGCTCAGACCTATAGCACTTTTCAATGTTTTTTATAAGATTATGTCCAAAATGATCGCTAATCGTTTGGAGTTGGTGTTGCCTCAAGTGATTTCAAAATCACAAAGTGCCTTTATGCCAGGGAGGTTGATTTTAGATCATGCTATCATTGCCTTCGAGATTCTCCGTTGGCTTAAAAGGAAACGTCAAGGGAAGGAGGGTATGGTGTCGCTCAAACTGGATATAAGTAAGGCTTACGACCACATTGAGTGGTCATTTTTGGCACAAATGCTTTAAAAATTGAGATTTTGCGCTAATTGGGTTCATAGAGTTCTTGATTGTGTCTCGACTGTAAACTTTAGCTTTTTTGGAGGTAGATGGGATTTTGGTTCGATTTATCCAGGCAGAGGTTTGTGACAGGAAGATCCTTTATCTCCCAACCTTTTTATCCTATGCGTGGAAAGGTTGTCAGCCTTGCTTTAAAGGGATGAGATGGGAAGGCGGCTTCATGGGATTAAAATAGTTATTGGAGCTCTTTCGATTTCCCATTTATTCTTTACTGATGATAGTTTTTTGTTTTTTAGGGCCTATCAAGAAGAGGCATTGCAAGTGCAGTTGCGACTAAAACAATATGAACACACTTCTAGCCAGTTGATTAATTTTGACAAATCCAATATTTACTTTAGTTAAAACACTACGGAGACTATGAAAAGGGTGGTGGTAAGATGTTTAGGTGTTTAGCAATCGGCACATCCAGGTAAATATTTTGGTTTGCCTTGAATAATTGGGAGGGAAAAAAGGAAGTTTTAAGTATATGGTTGATAGAGCATGGCAAAGAATTCAGGGTTAGTGTGGTACCACTTTGTCAAAAGCTAGTAAGGAAGTGTTAGGAAATTAAACTATTTCCACACTACTAGAAAGCCAATAAAGTAAACACACACAACACAGAATTTGATAACGG